>JAVJHY011925893.1:0-32491 GCA_035593235.1 Phascolosoma agassizii
TCTTCCCAGGCAATGCGCAATTGCAGCTCGCCCAATCGATTACCGACGCATCGGTGTAAGCCAAAGCCAAAGGACAGGTGATTACGCGCGCGTTTGCGATCGACGATTAAATCGTCCGCACGGTCGAACATTTCTTCGTCGCGATTGCCGGAAACGTACCACATCACCACTTTTTCACCTTTGCGGATCTTTTTCCCGCGAATTTCCACGTCTTCCATTGCGGTGCGCTTCATATGCGCTACAGGGGTTTGCCAGCGTATTGCTTCCGAGACGAAGTTGCTGATGAGATCTTGGTTCGCGCGCAGTTTATCGTTTTGATCAGGAAATTGATCCAGCGCCAATACGCTGCCCGTCATGGAATTACGCGTTGTGTCGTTCCCGCCAACGATTAACAAGACAACGTTACCCATGTACTCGGCGGGACTCATGGTATTTTCGTCAAGCGTGGTGGCAAGCATCGAGACGAGATCGAATCCGTCCGTGTTCGTTTTGCGCTCCGCCCACATCCGTTCGAAGCGCGTTTTCATTTCCATCATTTCTTGTTTGCGCTGTTCCCAACTTTCTGTAATGCCGTCACCGGGAATTGACATTGCAACGTCCGACCAACGCGTCAGTTTGCGTTGTTCCTCAAATGGGAAATCGAATAGTACGGCTAAGGTTCGCGTGGTCAGTTCAATCGAGACGCGATCCACCCAGTTAAACATTTGTCCCTCTGGCAAGGCGTCGAAAATCTCAACGGCGCTTTGTCTGATCCCGGCTTCCATTTTTTTCAAATTTTCGGCGGCGACAACGGGGCTCACTGCTTTGCGCTGAATATCGTGACGCGGCGGGTCCATCGCAATGATCATCGGCAGCTGTAAGTCGGGGTCGGATTTGAACCACATTTCGTAACCCAACAAATGGCCGCCGTGTTTCGAGTCTGCGGAAAACGTTTTGTGATTCTTGTCGATATTGATGATGTCTTGGAATTTCGTTATCGACCAGAATGGCCCGCAATCGGAGCCTTCCGAGAAGTGCACAGGATTCTCACTACGAAGTCTGTGGAAGTAAGTTCGCGCCTCGTTTCGTTCGAAGAGCGAGGGATCACTCATATCGATTGAATCAAGCGGAACCGAATACGGGTCGGGTCCATGAGTCACGGTTGCCGCCATGTTCTGATACTCCTATCGTGAGCCTGTAAACATCCTACAGGCTACACAGTGCCTCTACGCAATGCTTGTTTCCTAGAGAACGAATTTTTGTTCTATAGTGAACAGGTAGTTGGCCTCGACAGATGGAAAACAAGCCGTTTGGCCGGAAATTTCGGGTAATTGTTACTTTTCTTGCGATTCCGAGCGAAACGGTGTTTGTCTAACTGAGACTATCCGCGACTCCTCGCGAGCCAGTGAATGTGAATAACGATGAATGATTTCTATCAACCATAGCGAATGGCGAATCCAGCGGTTAGTGGTGCGGAACTTAGCCGATCGATCGGAATGTCACACCTATCGTGGACGTTTGATCCGGCTAGCACGCGCGAAATAACGGGTGATGTCGCGACGCGAGGTATCGGTCCGCTGCGGGTGAGTTGGACCCGACTCACGTTAGGACTAAACGAATGGAGTGGCAAGCGTACCGCGGCGAACTTGCGTGCGAACACCGAGCCCTACCTCATCGTCGTCATGCCGATTGCGGGATCGATCAGGCTGACCTCGTCGTCCGGTTCGGTGTTGATAGACCAAGAAGAGCTGGCGTTGTGGGACAGTACGCAGTCTTTATCGTTCGCACTTGACGGTCGCACCTACGAACAAATTTCGGTGTTGGTGCCGCAACGCATTTTGCGCGCCCCCGCGCAAACATGTGCCGCGTTGCATTGCGCGCATGTTGGCAAAGACAATGTCTTATCCGAGTTATGCGTACAGCACATGTCGACGCTCGCGAAATTCCTAAATAGCCAGTTACGTCCTTACGAAACGTCTTTGAGTAATCTTACGACTAGTTTGTTCGACGCCGTGATTTCTAGTTTTTATCGCTCGCCGCGAAACCGCGAGTTGTTGCTAGATGAAATTAAAAACTATATCGAGTGTTACATTACTGACGAAACGTTATCGCCGAGTTCGATCGCGAAAGCATTTGAGATTTCGACTCGGTATGCGCATAAGCTCTTCGAAGTCGACGGTTGTACAATCGGCGAATGGGTATTGAACCGCAGACTCGATCGCAGTGCGAACGATCTAGTTCAGCCGGATGCCTCGATAACCGAGGTCGCGTTCAAGTGGGGATTTAAAGATCTTGGGCATTATAGCCGCACGTTTAAAAATCGGTTCGGAAAACCCCCGTCTGTATATCGTCGGGAAGCTAGAGCGCAGCTTGTATAATGTTCGCTGAAAGGCAAATGTGTACTTGTTGAACTAAGCGTAGCGTTAACGCGATCGGGGGTCATCTAGACCAAGCATTGATGCATATGGATGCCGATCAACACTTACTCGCCTCCTTCAGCGAGGACCATAGAGTCGCCGCGCAAGCGTATCCCGAAAAACGTGCGCCGACGTTCTCCGGGCGCTAGGCGAATTCGCCGATAGTACTCGCGCGCTACATCACCGACGTTTATCCGCGCTGCACAATGAAGCTGGGAATGCGGCGCGCATTAGACGCTAAACACTTAACGTCGTCGTTTCGTCCTGAGGCAAATTCTCGTTCGCGCTGAGACAAGCAATCACGGTGTGGCAGTACTACGATATGGCATCGTTAAACGGCAACGCCAGAAAGCGAGGACTTGCATGTGACGCTATTACGGGTCGCGTTGATGTTTTTTACGGTGGTGATATTCGCCGTCACTTTTGGCGCCGTTGCCGATTCCGGATTTAATTCGCCTCAAGTGTTTTTCGGTGATCTCGCCGCGCTCAACTGGCGCTCCCAATTCAATACCGATCTCGTCATTCATCTCAGCCTAATCGGCCTAGGGGTCGCGTGGCGCGAAGCGTTTACGGCAAAAGATTGGGTTTGTGGTGCGTTCTGTGTGATATGGGGTGGGATGTTCACGTTTCCCTACGTGTTACTCGCGAGTTATCGCGCGCAAGGTGATCTCAAGGAAATAGTTCTCGGCGCCTACGCGCCCAAACCGATTACGTCGTCACTGCGATAGCGCAATAAGGAGAAATAGCAGTGACTGTTCGAATTGAAATAAAGGCGCGGTAATGACGGTTATTCATCTATGCTCGCGGCCGAGAGCTTAGCAGGTGCCACGCGGTTTAGCGCCGCGAAAGGTCGGCACGGTGATTTTGGCGACATCTAACTAGCAGACACGACGGCTAATATGGGCAAACTCATCAACATTGATAATGGCGGTACATTAACCGACTTTTGCGCGTTCGACGGCGAGCGTCTGCTGTTTACGAAAACGCTAACGACGCCGCACGATTTGAGCACGTGCTTTTTTGAGGGTCTAACGCGGCTATCAAAATTGGCTTATGGCGAAGAAGATGTCGCCAGGCTCCTCCAAGAAACCGACCACATTCGCTATTCGACAACGCAAGGGACGAATGCATTAGTTGAACGGCGCGGTCCGCGACTCGGGGTGATTTGTTCAAGCGAGCCGGCGCTCGAAACGTTACGTAGCGATAATCATCGGCGGGAATTGTTTAGTGCCTTAGTCGGGGACCGCGTTCGGATAGTCGATCCGCTGTTGAAAGATGATGCACTTGATTCCTTACTCACCACGAGTGTGAACGAACTCGCGGCGAGCGGCGCAAATCGCATTGTCGTGAGTCTTGATGCCGCGGATCCCGAAACGGTAGAACGCCGATTCGAGCGCATCGTATTACGCCGTTATCCGGCGCAACTACTCGGTGCGCTACCCGTCGCTTTTGCGGCAGATATGAGTCGTGACCCCGACTACGCGCGGCGCACCTGGTCCGCTATATTCAACGCTTTTTTGCATCCCGCGATGGAACGATTTTTGTACGGCGCAGAACATCGTATGAAACGATTTCGGACTCGCAATCCGCTGCTTATTTTTCGCAATGATGGTGGTTCGGCGAGGGTGGCGAAAACAATCGCGTTAAAGACCTACAGTTCAGGACCGCGCGGCGGCATGGAAGGCGCGCGCGAATTCGCGCGCCATTATGGTTTCGACAAATTTTTGTCGATCGACGTCGGTGGTACGACGACGGATGTCGGGATCGTCGCAAACGGAGAGTTACTGCAAGACCACTACGGGACCGTAGAAGGCGTACCCGTGTCCGCGCCGTTGTGCCGTGTGCACAGCGAAGGTGTTGGTGGCAGTTCTGTGATCCGGGTACAGGAAAACACCATTCAGGTCGGCCCTAATTCAGTTGGTGCTGCGCCAGGGCCAGCGTGTTTTGGGCGCGGCGGTAGCGAACTCACCATCACAGATGTCCTTTTACTCAACGGTGTAATCGATCCCGCGACTTATTTCGGCGGCGAACTCGCCTTGGACGCTGCGCGAGCCGAATCGGCTGTGAACGAGGCGATTATGCAACCGTTAAGCCTCGACCTGGGTGCCGCGCTTAGCGCCGCGGAAAGCGCTTGGATTGCAAAAATCGTAAATGGTGTGCAGCGTCGTGTAACGACGATCGAAAGCGATACGGTAATTGCGGGCTTCGGTGGCGGTGGACCGATGTTACTAACCGCAATTGCCGATGCTTTGGGTGCCGAACAGGCGATTATTCCTGGCATGGCCGCCGTATTCAGTGCTTATGGGATCGGCTTTTCCGATCTGTCACAGCATTATCAAATCCAGATCGATAAGCTCGACGATTTAGCGAGTGCTCGCGCTGGCTTATTGCGGCGCGCCGAACGCGATATGTTCGCAGAAGGCTCGGCAATCGAAGACTGTCGTTTAAACTGGAGTTTGATCGAGTTAGCGAAAGCGGGTGAGTCAATAAGTTGGGATGCGGGCGCCGAACCGCCGAGTGGACTCAAGGCACCGGTGTTGCTACGTCTCGAAGCGAGTATGCCTATTGCAAGAGTCACGTTACGAGCGGACGCTAACAATAAAACCAGTGTTGCAACGAGCACCGCAAGCCGACGAATCCGTTCTCGTGACGAATCGACGGAATTGCCTTTGTATCGATTTCAAGATCTTGAAGTGGGTGCAGCCGGTCTCGGCCCGTGCATCGTCGAGGATGATTTTTTTACCGCGCGTATCGACGCCGGTTGGCAGTTTCGACTAACGGGTAATCGAGATTTATTGCTGAGCAAGGGTTCTGACAATTGAACCCGAGAAAGGACCGAGTATGAAAGTTTATATAACTGAGTATCTTTGCATCGAACTCGACACGGAACGCTGGCACTGTCGTCGCTGTGATCACGATATTGGCGACGCACGCGACAACTATAAACGTGGGTTGCTAGTTTACGATCGCGATCCTCGTGAGATCCATAAACCGCTCATCGATCCGGAGAAATACGCTTATACATTTTCTCCGGATCCTGCGTATACCGCGTTGCTTGAGTTCTATTGTCCGGGTTGCGGCACGATGGTGGAAACTGAGTATACGGTCCCCGGGCACCCGCCGACGCGCGATATCAACCTCGATATTGATTCGCTGAAATGTAAAGCGGGCGAGTGGGCCGAGGCGAACGATGGTGCCGTGCCGTTACCCGAAGATCTTCAACGGCCGCGCTTTGTACGCCCGGATCCACATCACGGACACAAGCATTAGACGCCACGGGAGAATCGGCCAAATGAAACGCGTTTCTGTCGATATCGGCGGCACATTTACGGATTGCTTTGTCGCCTGGGATGCGAAATATATCCAGGCGAAGGCGTTGACCACCCACCATAACCTCGCTATAGGGTTTAATGCGGCGTTGGACATTGCAATAGAAGAGCTCCAAGTCGACAAGCGCACCTTACTCTCGCAGGTCGATTCAGTTCGTTACGCGACGACGCTCGGTACAAACGCTTTAATCGAGCGCAAAGGTCCGCGCGTTGGCATGTTGATCACCGAAGGGTTTGCCAGCACCGTGCCGTGTTCGCGCGGCCGCGGCCACGGCGATGGATTGCCCTACGAACAGCAGCACGATGTCCCGCGTGCGCATCGGCCAGAACCGATCGTGCCGATCCCTATGATCCAAACAGTGCGCGAACGTTGTGCTTACGACGGCGCGATATTAATCCCGTTAGATGAGTACGATGTACGCGTAAAACTACGCGAACTCGTCGATCGCGGTGCCGAAACAATCGTCGTCACACTAATTAATAGCGTCGTCAATCCCGATCATGAACTAAGAGTGCGCGAGATCTATCTCGAAGAATACCCGGGCTATTTTCTCGGTGCGGTACCGATGTTGTTGTCGCACCAAGTAGTAGGGCGTAAAGGTGAATATACTCGCGCAACCTCCACCATTATCGACGGTTTTCTACACAATGCGATGTATCACGGCCTTGGTGCGCTGGAGTTAAATCTACGCGAAAACGGTTATGCCAAGCCGATGCTGATTAATCATAACTCGGGCGGCATGGCGCAACTTAACTCAACGGATGCGTTGCAGACCGTGCATTCTGGACCGGTGTCCGGTGTCGCCGCTTCACAACACCTCGCCGCCGACGGTGGGTTGGGTAATGTCATCGCGACCGATATGGGGGGGACGAGTTTCGACATCGGTATTGTCACAGAAGGTCAGGAGAAGCATTACGATTTTCAGCCGGTGATCGATCGTTGGCTAGTCAGTGTACCGATGATACATCTCGTCACCTTAGGCGCGGGCGGTGGGTCGATTGCGCACTACGATCGGCTCTACGATCGGATCAAAATGGGACCTGATAGCGCAGGATCAGATCCTGGTCCGGCCTGTTACGGACGGGGCGGCACCGACGTCACCGTTACCGACGCTGATTTACTACTCGGCTACCTCGAAGAATACAACTACGCGAACGGACGCATCAAGCTTAACACTCGCCGTGCTGAACGTGCTGTGCAACGTACCCTGGGTGAATACTTTGGCGATGACGTCGTCGCGATTTCGAAGACAATCAAGGAGAACGTCGATAACCATATGGCTAACGGCATCACCACGGAACTACGCTCGCGTGGGTACGCGCCGAGCGAGTTTACGATGCTCGCCTATGGTGGTAACGGTCCGTTGCATTGTTGTGGCATTGCCCGTGCGCTCGGTATTCGTAGAGTACTCGCACCGCCTTTCGCGTCAGTGTTCTCGGCGCTCGGTGCAGGCAATGTCGATCAATTGCATATCCACGAAAAGTCGACTTACACGGTATTGTTCGATACCGCCAAGAAGGCATTGTTGACCGATTATGCGCGTTTAAACGACACCATCGCTGAGTTAGAACAACGCGGAAGTGATGATCTTATCCGCCAAGGTGTCGATCCGAGTATTGTGCGTCACCGGATTGAGTTCGATATGCGTTACGGCAATCAACGGGTGGAAACACCAGTCGTGAGCGAGATGAAGCGTTTGGAGAACATCCACGACGTTCTCGCCCTTATTAATCAATTCCATCTACGCTACGGCGAACAATACGGCGAAGGTAGTCAAGCGACTGAATCAGGGATCCGTATCAATACCGTTAGAGTCGCGTCTTTTGTTGATATTGGAAAAGTCGATTTTAAAGAAATTCAACCGCTCACCAAGCGCACACCGGGTGTTGCGGTGGGTAGTCGCAGGTGCAACTTTGTCGATATCGATGGTCAACTCGACACGCCTATCTATGACGATGCGGCACTGGCACCTGGCACGAGTATTGATGGTCCGGCGGTCGTCACGACCGGTTCGACGACCTACCTAGTAGAACCGAGTTGGAACTTTCATACCAGTAATCACGGGGCCGCATGGTTTACGAGAGCCGACTAAAGGAGTCGCACGGATGAACAAACAACTAATCGATCTCGAAGGCGAAGCAAAATTGAGTATCGAGGAACAAGCGCTACTTGATCAGTTTGTTAGCGATCATCAGCTATTCTACGGCCCCGATCCCGACATCGTGCGCAATCATGGATTGATGGACCGGTCCGCAGAAGAAGAGCGCGTCTCCACGACGGCGACCGACGTGAATCGGATTAACCTCGTGCGTGGCCGTATCGAATCCGCGCTCGAGGAAGGCTATAGCATGGTCGAGAAGATGGGGGTCGCACCCGGTGCAAAATGGGGTGATCTCGTGACGGCCGTATTCACTGCTACCGGTGACATGGCGCAAATTGCGCCGAGTGGGATCGGTGTGTTCGCGTCTGTTTGCCAATACCCGATTAAATTCATCAACAAGTACTGGACGAGTGAGTCGACGGTTGGGGTTCGCGACGGTGATGCGTTCATTCACAACGATTCACGGTATGGCAACGTACACAACACCGATCAAAGCATGATCTTACCGTTGTTCCATGATGGCGAGCTTGTCTGTTGGTTGGCGACCATTATTCACGAAGGTGAGAACGGATCGATCGAACCTGGCGGCTTGCCGTCGATCGCCGAATCGAAATACGATGAAGGTTTGAAAATGTCGCCGTTCCGTTGCGCGGAGAATTTTGAACTTAAACGCGATATCGTAAATTTTTTGCAGAATTCCGTGCGCGATCCAAAGCTGCAATTCGCGGACATGAAAGTTAAATTGCATGCGGGTCTGCGCTTACGCGAGCGTCTATTGTCGATTATCGACGAATTCGGTAAAGACTACCTCGTTGCAACCTTACGCAAGACCTTAGAAGACACCGAAGCTGAGGTGCGGCGACGCATTGCTGAGTTACCCGACGGTACCGTTAGGGTGAACTCATGGATCGACGGATCCTTGCGCGAACATATTTTAGCGAAATGGCCACTTGCCGTAACGGTCGATAACGATCGTATGATTTTCGATTTGCGCGGCGCAAGCCCTGAACTCGCTAATCGTTCAATCAATACGCACATTGCCGCGCTTAAAACATGTTTAGCCACCAATATGATCCTCTACGTATGGCCGGATCTGCCGATTAATCAGGCCGTGTTCAGCCCGATAGAGGTGTTGACCGATCGCAGCTCATTGCTCGATCCGGGTGATGAGAGTCCAAACGCAATGAGCCTTATCCCGTTGTTTCGCGCGTTGAGCGCGCCGGCGCCATTGTTCGCGAAACTTTACTACTGCATGCCGAAACGTTACACGACGATAAGTGCGTCGCACTACAACCAACCCGCGACTTTCGTGTATGGCGGTATTACCCAGCACGGCGAGGTCACCGGCAATTTTTGCGCCGATATCAACGGTAACGGTACGGGCGCACGCGAAGATAACGACGGCGAACATGCCATGTCGCCGGTATTTGGCGCAGTCGCCGACACGGGTGAACATGAGCTCGCCGAAGAAGAGCTGCCTTACGTCCGACTCGTCGCGCAGCAATTGGCGAAAGATCGGATCGGTTTCGGCAAGTTTCGCGGCGGTATGGGGTACGAACAAATGGTTACCGTGCGGCAAAGTGAGATGTGGGGTTTTATGACGGGCCAGTGTGGTTCCAAGCATCCGTCGGCTTACGGCATCTTCGGCGGCTATGGATGCCCGGCTTATCCACTTGCGAAGGTTAAGGGGATCAATATATTTGATGTCATTAAGGATAACCCGAAGGCGCTCAAACTCGACATCGTCGAGATGATGAATGCCCAGGAAATAGCCGGCGCAGATTACCTCGTGCAAGACGCGGGCATGAACTTTGAGCCCTGCGCAGAAGGCGAGATCTATATGATTTGTCAGGGCGCAGGCGGTGGTTATGGCGACGTGCTGGAACGCGATCCGGCGATGGTCGTAAAGGATGTCGAGGAGAATTTACTGTCACGCGAATTGGCGCAAGAAATTTACGGTGTTGTGATTGAAACCGATACCCTCGTGTTAGACGATCTCGCCACAAAAGCAGCGCGTCAGGCGACCCGAGTGGCCCGGCTTCGACGTGGTCGTCCGTTCGATGAATTCTGTGCGGCTTGGATAACAAAAGAACCGGCCGCCGAATTGCCCTACATGGGTAGTTGGGGGGATGGCACGGACGAAGTCATCGCGACGCCGCCGGGCGAGACGCGCTATCGAATGAAGGCATCCGAGATGGCCGGGATAACGATATCAAACCCCAAGGATCGCCGCATTCGTGAACTCGAAGCGGAAGTGGCCGAACTCAAAAAACGCGCCGATAGCGCGTGATAACAATTCGACCACGCAAGCTAGCGTCGCTTACCCGGCGAATACGTTAGGCGACTCATCGTCTTGAACAAATCGACCGTCGTACATTAGAAGTTCGTCTAACAGAGATTTTAAGCAATGAAAGTAATTGAAGTCCGCAATCCTGCTGCGCTCGAAACGCTAACTATCGCCGAGCACGAACAATCGCAACCGAGGTTCGGAGAAGTCTGCGTGCGGATCCGCGCGAGTTCACTTAATTTCCACTACTACGCTGTTGCTGCTGGCATGCTACCGGTGGAGAACGGTCGTATTCCAATGTCTGACGGCGCGGGAGAAGTCGTGTCTGTGGGACCGGGGGGTCGAGGATTTGTCTGCAGGCGATGAGGTGATGTCGACATTTTTTCCGCACCGGTCGGCGGGACCTGTTTCCGCTGAGCGGACCTTTGGTGTTCCCGGCGATCATGTGGACGGTTTCGCCGCGGAATTCGTCAGCATGGCGTCGACTGCTTTCACACCGATACCGCGAGGATATTCGATGGAAGAAGCGGCCACTCTACCATGTGTCGCCTTGACTGCCTGGCGCGCGCTATTTGTCGAAAACGATATTCGACCCGGCGACTGGGTATTGACTCAAGGCACGGGAGGCGTGTCAATTTTCGCGTCGCAGTTCGCAAAAGCGGCTGGTGCGAGAGTTATCGCTACGTCATCTTCACCCGCGAAGCTTAAACGCCTTGCGGCACTCGGCGCTGATCACGTGATCAATTACCGCGAGACGCCTGAGTGGGGGCTAAAGCGATGTCATTAACCGGGGATCGCGGGGTTGACGACGTCGTTGAAGTCGGCGGTCCCGGAACGTTACCGCAATCCATTGCAGCGGCACGTGTTGGCGGACATATTTCATTGATCGGGGTGTTAACCGGTTGGGCAGGGGAAGTCCCGACGTTTGATATCTTGTGGCGCAATATCAACATTAGCGGGATCACGGTCGGATCACGGGAAGATCAAATCGATATGACACGCGCTTTAGAACGTTCGAGCTTTCGTCCAATAATCGATAAGACGTTTCCCTTGGAGGGGATAGCTGACGCATTTGCACATCAAGCATCGCAAAAACATTTCGGTAAGATTTGTTTAAGCATTTAGACATTGCATTAGCGCCGTCGCGCTCCACGCGGCAGTAAAGTATCCGATGGTACGGCGATTCGTTGCGCGTGACCTGTGCGACGCGTGGTATACCGATTAAGGTTGTTCGCGCCGATACCTGCCGGGTGGCACGCCGAACCAGCGTTTAAACGCGCGACTGAAATTCGCGGCATCACTAAACCCAAGGGCTAACCCAATTTCTTCTATCGTCATGCTTGGCTTCGACAGTAATTGCAATGCTAATTCTCGGCGCGCGCTATCTCGCAGTGTTTGGAAATTCGCGTCGTTTTCGCGCAACCGACGTATTAAAGTGCGTACCGATAGCCCAAGATTCTGTGCCGCGTCGTCAATACTTAATTGTTCGGGTTGTCGGGCCAGCGTAGCTGCTATGTAGATACGGGTACGCGTCGACACATCGCTGGCGTCCATTTCAGCCAGAGCGTTGTCGCACTGGGCAATTGCGTTCGTCCAAGTTGTTTGGTCATATTGAGGATTCGGAATCGCTGCCCAGACGGCCGGGATCATCAACGCATTATGCGGTTGCGAAAAGATTACTGGGCAGTTAAATCCTGCCGCGTAGTAACGACGTTTGCTACTCTCGGGGTAATTAAGGGTTAACGTCGCGGCAGCGAGATTGACGTCGCCAATGGTCGCGACGTAATCGTGGAGGATCAAAAACGCGATCTCCAAAAGGAGATGACGCACGTCACCCAAGTCAAAAACTTCCGCGAGCTCGATGACGTACTTTGCACCGACCATTGTTGTTTTGCCACGCAAATACGCGGCTCGGATTTGCGCATAGTCTGCGAATGCTTGCAGTCCGTCACCGATGGTCGGTGCACTCATAATTGCAAACGTCAGCGGGCCGTGAAAATGATTGGCAGTACGGCGCGCAAATTCGAGGTGCCAACCCCGTTTAGCGCTATTGTCTACCGCCCGGATCAGCTTAACGAAATCGGTGAGCGCGACAGTATCAGCATCGTCGCGATGCCTGTCTTCCACGCCGAGCTGTTGCAAAATCCCACGCGGGTCACTGTGCTCGCGCACGAGTCGACGTAGGTAAGTCGAAGAGATGCGCAAACGATGCTCGTCAGTTTCCATACGCGCATGGCATCAAATGACAATAATATTGTCAATAGATGCAATTGCTGCTTATAAAGCAGTCGCGTAACATTTTTTCCGTTAATATTCATATCGCCGCGCCGCCGGCATGCCTTGACGCATTCCGGCACGCTCAGCTAACAGAGGATAGATATATGCGTGTTGGAGCCACTTTATTCAATCAGAACTACGCCGATTGGGAGCGCTACGAAGCGGAAGAGCGCGGGGAGGTCGTACCTGATCGACCGGTCAAATCCGATCGCGAAGTCTTTACCGAAGAAATCAATATTGCGCGGATCGCCGACGAAACGGGGTTCGACACCGTGTGGACTATTGAGCACCACTTTACGCCCTATACCATGGTGACCAACCCGCTACAGTATCTAACCTACATCGCCGGGATCACAGAGCGAATCGACCTCGCGACTATGGTCGTTGTGTTGCCGTGGCACAATCCGGTAAGGGTTGCCGAAGACATCAACATGCTCGATACATTTTTAGGACCCGATCGCGAAATTATTTGCGGGGTTGGTCGTGGGCTTGGGCGGCGCGAGTATGCCGGTCTCGGCATCGACCAAGCCGAAGCCCGTGAGCGATTCGACGAATCTCTGCAAGTACTTCAGCAGCTACTGGCCACTGGCAAATGTAGTTTCAAAGGTGAGCACTACAACATCGAAGGACTGCGTTTGCGTCCGCAGCCGGACCGCGATTTAAGTCCGAACTTATGGTGTGCCGGTGGGACGGATGAAACCGTGGAGATCATCGCGAAACATGGTGTGCGGCCACTTGTCATTCCGACACAGAGCCTCGGGTTATCGCTAGAAACAGCCAAGAAGTATGCAAAACTACATGGCGAGGCGGGTTACGCGCCGACGAAAAACAAGCTCGCCGTGTGGACGTATGTTGCGGAGACCGAAGCTCAGGCACAAGAGCAGGCGGAACGCTACATGATCGAATACGCGGACTCGGCTCTACGCCACTATGAATTGCGTGGCAGCCACCTCGGATCGATTAGGGGATACGAGTCTTACGGCGAAGTTCAAAAAGCGTTGGCAAAAGATCCCTCACCGTTCCTGCGCGGTTTCTACAATGAACACCCTTGGGGCACGCCGGAGCAGACGATCAAACGCGCAACGGAATTAGCCCATGAGTTTGGCACCGATGAGATTTCATTCATTTTCAAATATGGCAGCATGCCAATCGAAATGGCTGAAAAGAGCATGCGACTATTCGCGAAGGAAGTCCTGCCTGCCTTACAAGAACTGAATACCTCGCCAATAAAGGTCGACGTCGCCGCCTAATAAATCGGCACCGTGGCGCCCAGCATCGCTGCGGCGCCGCGATCGATCACACTCGTCTGTGGCCTCGACCTAATTACTGCGATCCGCGCAGACCTGTGGCCGCAATATTTGGCGTTTTAAGATCGAATACTTGCGATTATTCGCAAAACGATCGAATTGGGTAAACAAGCGGGGGACATTGCTCCGACGATCGACGCCGAATCTCGTCTGATCGTCGGATCAGCACAAATATTGGCCCAAATGAAATTCGCGCGGTTACCGAACGCGTATTTTGACCGATTTATAAACCTGTTGGTGCACGCGGCTGTCGGTGCGCGTGACTAAAATAATATTGCGAGCAGCCAAATCATCAGCGATTTTGGATCTCAACGCTCTCGTCGTTTACGACAAAAATGGCGCAGCGCTAGTTCTGATGAAACGCGACCTGAAATGCGCGGCTCGTTACGAGCCGTAAGATCGTCAAGCGTCGTTTATCGAAATCTGATGTGCCGCGTGGTTCTTGTCAATGCGCGCATTACCGGCGCCCGCGCACATTTCCCGCAGCGTTGATTCCTGTACAGAGTAACTTGTCCGCATGCGGTCTCGTTTCTGTAATTCCGGTACCACAAGATCGGTAAAATCCCTGAGCGAACCGGGTTGGTAGATCGGAATTAGATTAAATCCATCCACTTTACCGTCGTCTCCCCAAGATTCGAGTTCGTCAGCGATTTGTGTCGGCGTGCCGACGAGCGCCGGCGAGATGGAAGCCAGCTTCATGTATTGACACATGTCGGCGAACGTCCATTTCCTATTAGGATCGATATCACCGAAGAAAGCGGCAAGGTGACGCATCTGGTTGGATTCAAACGAACCGATATCATCTTGCGGCTGCAAACCGGCAAGATCGATACCGGTCCAGCCGCCAAACAACGCTAGCAGTCCTTCGACGGACGCGTAAGATTCGTATCGTTGACTCTTAAGCTTTGCCTCTCGTTCGGTTTCATCCACGATGACGCCAATAGCCTGGAGCAGTTTCACACTGTCAGGCGTTCTTCCAGCCGCCGACTCGAGTCGCCTTACGTTTGCTTCGCCTTCAGCGGCCTTTTGTTTATTTTGAAATACGACGAACAACGCCTCCGCATGTTTGGTGCCGAATTCGTAACCACGCGGCGATTGACGGGCCTGTAAGAGAAATGGCGTGCGCTGAAGTGTTGGAGTGCACATATGCGGGCCTTCGACGTTGAAATATTGCTGGTCATGATTGATGCGATGAACCTTTGTCGGATCGATCAACGTGTCCGTTTCGATATCACGAACAATTGCGTCTTCTTCCCAACTACGTTTCCAGAGCTTATAGCAAACGTCCATTTATTCGTCGGCGTGATCGTCGTGTTCGAGCATTTCGCCGAGACCGTTACGTGCAGCGCTGCTGAGATACGATGTGACAATATTCCAACCGACCCGACCACGCGTGAAGTGGTCAAGCGAAGAAAACAGCTTCGCCGTTAGATACGGTTCGAAATACGTCGTACTGTAAGTCGCAATGAAGCCGAGGTGTTTCGTGACATGGGCGAGCAGTGGGAAAAGTACGGCGGGATCGTTGCCCGATAGCTGCACACCATGTCGGATACCAGCGTTCATATTCCCGCCATAGACGCCGTGTATGTCGGCGAAAAAAAGCGAATCGAAAAATCCGCGCTCGGCGGTTTGTGCAAGATCAATCCAGAATTCAGTACCGTTAGACCCCGGCACCGAGCGGTCCCTCGGATTCTTCCATTGCCCTTCGGATTGAGGTGTCGGGCAGCACTGCGAGAATGCGTTCATTAAAATACGTTTTGCCACTAGACTAGTCCGTCGTAGTATTAAAGATCTATCAATCTTATCGCTGTTAGCGCGAAGAATCCGATCCGATTGGACTCGCGGCGTTAACTAGTGGTCACAGCGACGCTGGTAGGAAGTGCGCTTGAGGTATTCATAAAAAGTGTAATCCAACGGTTAAACGTTCGCGAACTCAAGCAAGGTGTCACCCAACATTTCAAATGCGGCCGCGCGTGGCGATCCTTGGCGCCAGACTAAACCGATCTGGCGAGACGCTTTCTTCGACAGAGGGGTGAGTTTGATGTCTGTTCCTCGTGTGATGTCGGCATCAGTAGCCAGCTTTGGCAGTAGCGTAACGCCGATGCCGGATGCCACCATTTGCACCAAGGTGTGCAGCGAGCTTGCTTCAAATTGCGCGCGCAATCGTCCGTCGAGGAGTTGACAAGCGTCGAGCGCGTGGCCGCGTAAACAGTGTCCTTCCTCAAGCAGCATTAACGGTTGACCGGCGAGCGCAGCTAGGGAGATTTTTTGTTTCCACGACAGCGGGTGATTTTTATGACAGGCGAATAGAAACTCGTCGTTCAGGATTGTTTTCGATGCCAATCCCAATCCGCTAATGTCATAGGGCAGCGCTATCAGCGCGACGTCCAATTCGCCCGCGCGCAACCGTTCAAGAAGCTGAGCGGTTTGTTCTTCGCGGAGATAAACGCGTAGCGCCGGATACTTGTTTGTTAGTGACGGCAGTAAGCGAGGTAGTAGAAACGGACTAATCGTCGGAATAACGCCGAGTTT
This sequence comes from Phascolosoma agassizii, assembly GCA_035593235.1. Classification (NCBI taxonomy): domain Eukaryota; kingdom Metazoa; phylum Annelida; class Sipuncula; order Phascolosomatiformes; family Phascolosomatidae; genus Phascolosoma; species Phascolosoma agassizii. Next base: position 16,231 of record JAVJHY011925893.1, read on the forward strand.
TAGTGCACCGGATAAGGGGTCCTGGCGCGCCGCGGCCAGCTCCATTAGACTTTCCGCGTCGCGCAGGATCAGACGCGCGCGCGCACTGATGTCGGCACCGGTGCCGGTTAAAAGCACTTGTCTTTTGGTCCGCTCTGCAACGGCGATGCCGAGCACATTCTCGAGATCACGGATACCGGCGCTCAAGGTGGAAGGCGTAATGTTGCATCGATCGGCTGCATGCCCGAAATGCAGCGTGTCGGCGAGTGCGACCAAGTATTCCAATTGCTTCAGGCTGGGTAGTCGTTTCATGGATGAGGCAGCCGCAATAATTCGTAATATACGAATAATAAACCAATAATTGGTCGTTTTACCAACATATTCTACAAAGCTATGTTGGCCCTCAGATACAACGTAGACAGTTAATAAATCTTCGCAATCAACGTGCCGAAAGAAGGAGACGATAATGACTAGCAAACTCACCACAAATGCCGGATGTCCGGTGACAGACAATCAGAATGTGATGACAGCCGGGCCGCGCGGTCCTCAGCTACTCCAGGATGTTTGGTTCTTGGAGAAACTCGCCCATTTCGACCGTGAGGTGATTCCCGAACGTCGCATGCACGCGAAGGGGTCTGGTGCCTACGGGACCTTCACGGTGACGAACGATATTACGCAGCACACGCGCGCCAAGATATTTGCTGATATTGGTAAGCAAACGGAATTGTTTGCTCGCTTCACAACGGTGGCAGGTGAACGCGGTGCGGCCGACGCAGAGCGGGATATTCGCGGGTTTGCCTTGAAATTTTATACCGAAGACGGTAATTGGGATCTCGTCGGTAACAACACGCCGGTATTCTTCCTACGCGATCCGCTCAAGTTCCCCGATCTCAATCACGCAGTGAAGCGCGACCCGAGAACTAACCTGCGTAGCGCGAAAAATAATTGGGATTTCTGGACGTCGCTTCCTGAAGCGCTTCACCATATCACGATTGTAATGAGTGACCGTGGTATACCGGCGAGCTACCGTCATATGCACGGCTTTGGCAGTCACACGTTTAGTTTTATTAATGCGTTAAACGAACGCTCCTGGGTGAAATTCCATTTTAGGAGCGAGCAGGGAATTCAGAATCTAACCGACGCGGAGGCCGAAACAATTATTGGATTAGATCGGGAAAGTCATCAGCGTGATCTTTATGAAAGCATTGAGAGCGCCGATTTTCCGAAATGGACCTTACACGTGCAGATAATGACCGAGCAAGACGCCGCCAAGGTTCCGTACAACCCATTCGATCTAACGAAAATTTGGCCGCATAAGGACTATCCGTTAATCGAAATTGGCGTGGTCGAACTCGACCGCAATCCGGAAAATTATTTTGCCGAGGTGGAGCAATCGGCGTTTAATCCAGCGAACGTCGTGCCCGGCATTAGTTTCTCGCCGGATAAAATGTTGCAAGGTCGCTTGTTTTCCTACGGCGATGCGCAGCGCTACCGACTAGGTGTAAATCATCATTTGATTCCCGTTAATGCGCCGCGATGTCCGGTACACAATTACCGTCGCGACGGGGCGATGCGTACAGATAATAATCATGGTGGCACCCTGGGTTATGAACCCAATGATCAAAACGAATGGGCCGATCAGCCGGAATTTCGCGAACCGCCGCTGCCGCTCGAAGGTGCCGCCGCCCATTGGGACCATCGCGAGGATACGGACTATTTCTCGCAACCCGGCGCTTTGTTCCGGCTGATGACGGCTGCACAGCAGCAAACATTATTCGCTAATACGGCACGCTCTATCGGTGCCGCGCCGCGCGAAATCCAGCTGCGCCACATTCGTCATTGTGCGCAAGCAGATCGCGCTTATGGCGAGGGGATTGCGAAGGCGTTGAGTATTGCGATCACAGAGCTTGATTAGATGTACGGATATTAAGGGCAGGGCGCTCATATTAGTGAGCGCAGATGGGGACGGCACTCGCCGGCTCCGCCGGCGGGGGTTTAGGGTTGGCGTGTTGCCCGCGGCGCTAGCAACCACGGGCAACAAGGGTTGGCAATTCTGGTTAATGCGTCCGACGACTCGAAGTCGGCGAGCACTAAGACGTGTTAGAGTTCTTTCCAGAATTCGTCGCGGACCGTGCCTTCGACAGCGTATTTCCGCGAGCTTTTCATAATCGCAGCCCATTTCTCATCGGCCCCAAGACGCTTTTCTAGTTTGCCGACTTGCCCCATGTCTTTGTATCGGCCGAGTAAACCTAAGCGCGTGGGATCACCCCCGACTTGCGCGTAGAGATCACACTTAAGGCCATGGGCTTTCTTCAAGTGTTTTGCGGCTTTCTTCGACAGCTTAACGAGTTCATCCATTTTGCCGATCTGGGCATTGTACGTTCTAAACCAAGAAATCATTGCTACTCTCCGTCAGTGTTTGGTTATTCCTTTTCATTATGCTTTTTTCGCGACTTTGATTATCTCAGGATAGAACCGTTAACTAGTGGAAGATCGACCGGTAAATTGACCTTAATCAATTTTATTTTAGAGCGTGTGTAATATTCGTTTGGGATAGGGTTAAATCGGGGGAGAATTCAGTAAATCGTTCGCGACAACCATGCGCAAAGCATTTAGCGTGCCGACGCCGCGCCCACGTCCAGCTTCACCCATCATGGTCCGTCAGTTGATGACTCATACCTCGGGGTTAACGTATGGGTTTATGAACGCCAATCCTGTTGATGCGCAATATCGGCAAGAGCAGATCGACTTTTCGAGTAAGACATCAACGCTTGTAGAACTCGTTCGGCGATTGGTAGAGGTGTCGCTCGTGTCTCACCCCGGGACGCAATGGAACTACAGCGTTTCTACCGATGTGTTGCGACGCTTGATCGAAATTGGTCTCGGCAAACCTTGGAACAATTTTTACAGCATCACATATTGCACCCGCTCGATATGGCGGACACGGGTTTCCACGTCGAGCCTAAAAATCATGCACGCTTCGCATCGCTTTACGCGCCCTTATCGGGTGGTGACTTAAGTAACGTAGGTAAGGCGAGCATCGCTGAGCCAAAGGAACGCGGCGGTTTAGCAGTGATGGACGCCGCGGCGACGAGTGCTTTTCGCGAGCCGACTCCGCTGTACTCAGGGGGTGGAGGCTTAGTCCGCAGCATCGACGATTATGCACGCTTTTGTCAGATGCTCCTGAATAACGGCCAATTCAATGACGTGCGACTGCTCGGGCGCAAGACAGCTCAATATATGCGGTTAAACCAACTACCGGATAACCAGGATATGGCAGCAATTGGGCAGCCCGTTTGGAGTGAGACAAGCTAGGACGGCGGCCGTTTTGGTCTCGGTTTCGCGGTCGTTCTCGATCCGGTTAAGGCGCACATAATTACCTCGCCAGGAGAACATCATTGGGGTGGGGCGGCGAGTACGTTTTTTGGATAGACCCGACGGAGGATTTATTCGTCATTTTCTTTGCGCAACTTATGCCTTCTTCAACTTACCCTATCCGTGGCGAGCTTCGGGCACGGGTTTATCAGGCCTTGGTTGATCCTTAGCATCGGTAATTGGGTATTTTGCACGCCGAGAATCCCGTCGCGCTCTAGATGTCTGACATATTTAAACACTTGCTTAAATTTTAACATTCGTGCAAAACTGTGGACTCGGTTTTATTGAGGCTATGGTCGGTGTCCGAAAATGCTGCCCGTGGCAGTGCCACCCGCACCGCCAATATGGCGCTGCGTAAGGAGCGGATCCTCGAAACTGCCCGCGAGATTATTGCTGAAGCGGGCTTCGACGCGCTGAGTATTCGTGAATTGGCGCGTCGCGCAGGTGTGACAGTGCCGACGATATACAACCTAATCGGTAACAAAGCTGCGCTCGTGGCGCAGTTATTCGACGATACGATTACCCCCTTCGAACACCTCCAGTATGTCGACGACAAAGACGATCCGGTGGCGTCACCAGAGCGCTTTTTCGATGCATTGATCGCCTCGCTAGAGGACAATGAGAATTACTATCGCGCGGAATTTCTCGCACGCGAACACTTGCGCGAATCCGGCGACGCAATGGCGATTGCGATCCATCGGCGAGTGGTTCATATCGCAGTGGATGCTTGTGAGCAAGCGCGCAAGGCCGGTTTACTGAAAGGTCACATTGGTGCTCGTCAACTCGGTGAATTAATTGACCACCAAGTGCGATTGGCGTTCCACGATTGGGCGCATGGGGCGATCGATCTTGCGACCTTTAAACAGCGGCTGCTCGCTGGTACTTATCTATGCCTTACGGCGGACGCTAGTGCCGAGTATCATGCACGGTTTGTGGATAGACTTCGCGCTCACGATTCGGCGGCCGCCGTTATTCAACTAAATATTCATTAAGGAGGCTCGTCATGCTAAATGCTGCGCCGCTGCCCGCACCGAAATCGTTAGCCGATCTACCGTCGCCGAAGATGTTACCGCTGGTTGGCAATCTGCATCAGATCAAACTCGATCAATTTCATTTACAGTTAGAAAAATGGTGCGATGAATTAGGACCTATTTTCAAGATTAGTATGGGTACGAGAGAAGTCGTGGTGATTGCCGACAATGACGCGGTGAACGAATTGTTTCGTCTGCGCCCGAGCGTTTATCGGCGGGTGCGTGCCATTGAAAGTGTGACGGCGGAGATGAACATCAAAGGCGTGTTTTCGGCCGAGGGCGACGAATGGAAACTGCAGCGCAAAGTCGTCGCGCTAGCCTTGAATAGTGCGCACATCAACCGATTCTTTCCGAAACTACGCGATACGACTGAGCGCTTACAGCGACGCTGGGAAAAAGCGGCCGCCGATGGTGTCGCCTTGGAGTTGTGTAGGGACGTCATGCGCTACACCGTTGATGTCACGACGCAACTCGCATTCGGTATTGATGTCGATACGATCGGAACCGATGGACCGGTTGTACAACAACATCTAGATAAAGTATTCCCGATGTTGCATCGTCGTATTAATGCGCCCTTTGCATACTGGCGTTACTTTCGACTACCCAGCGACCGCGCGCTCGAGCGTTCACTTGCTGTGATCGAGATAACTGTAAACGGTTTCATTACTGATTGTCGTAAGCGGATGGCGGACGAACCGGAATTGTTCGAATCGCCAACCAATTTCTTGGAGGCTATTATCGCGGCGCAAGCATCTGAGGAAGGTGCAGATTTTACCGATAAGCAAATTTACGCGAACGTTGTGACGTTATTGTTGGCCGGTGAAGACACCACCGCGAATACTATCGCCTGGGCTTGTAAGTACTTTATCGAGTTCCCCGAATATTTCGCGCGTGCCCGCGCGGAGGTCGACGCGATCGTATCGTCGGCGTCGCTCCCGCAAGACCACATGCAACTGAGAGAGTTGCCGTTTATCGATGCGTTTGTGAATGAAACCATGCGCTTAAAGCCGGTTGGGCCGATCGCGCCGATGGAAACCAACGAAGAGGTGGAATTACTTGGGTACGGTATTCCTGCCGGAACCTCGATTTTTGGATTAAGTCGTTATATCGCCGTTGCCGCGGAAAATTTTGGTACCCCGCAACGTTTCGATCCCGAACGTTGGCTCGCAAAGGAAGAACCAAATATTGCCGCGCATAACACCGAGGCGTTTATGCCATTTGGAACGGGTCCACGATTTTGCCCCGGGCGTAACCTAGCGCTAACGGAAATCAAAATGGTGATTGCGATGTTGTGTCGCAACTTCGATTTGAGCCTCGCCGAACCGAGTATTCCGGTCGAAGAGAAGCTTGCGTTTGCGATGATGCCAAAGAATCTCAATGTGAAGTTTTCGCGACGTGGCTAACATCGCACTCGCGGCATAAAAAGATGCTCCCCGAGCGGGCCCGCAATGGTGTTTTACTAACGTCTTGTAGCGACTCCCTCCCACTCCGTCGCCACGCTGCAACGTTCGAACGATTTGCAGGATGCTTGGTCATTGGCTTGCGCGGATTAGTTGTTGGAGATGATTCCGCACGCTACGGTAGCGGCTGTCCTATGATCCGAATGTGAGGTAGAGCGTTGCTACCGCCTGAGACAATACCGTCGCGCTTGCGTCAGCCGACTACGGCGGCCGTTGAGTGGATCAATGAAAATCGCGGCACCGAGTTTCAACTAACAGGCCTAGTCGATCCAGAGCGGGTGCTTGCCACGGCCGCAGGCGAATCGATTGAACTTGGTTTGGTGCTGTGTGACGGTGAGAATTGTGCGCGCGAACAAATTCGCGTGACGATGAATAGCGAGGGATTCGAATTTCTGTCCATCACGCTACAAGGCGACGGGATCCCCGCGTTACTCGATCCACCACTCGGGATACGTCGCAAGTGGCTCGACGATCAGCTCTCGAAGTAAGATTTCATCCTTTTACTCTTTTACGGTGGTCGTTGGCGACCGCCATGTCGCTTCGAGTTGCGAAGCTACGCGAAGTCCGGTGTGCTTGAAGAGATCCACGCAGCGGGCGGTGAAGTCTTCGCTATTGCAAGTGAGCTGCAAGCCCTAGCCGCGGAGGCGCAGCAAGAGTGGGCTCTTGGCTTTCCTGCAATTGGCAATCCGCATCACGAGATCCGCGAGATTTGTCGGGGTCGCCGCTTGGTGGATATTTATTTTAATGAAAATTGCGGTCACTTACGTAATCGTTCGTGGGTTTCACACCCCAAAGGCTACTATCAGCCCGGCGTGGTTGCGATATCGAACATGGGGCGTGTACTTTACTGCTAGCGCTGCCGCCCGACGCGAGAAGATATGAGCGGAGCGGGGTGCACGTCCAGCCGCCACCTATACATGGAACGCAATGCGTGCCGCGCTAGTGGGCAGCGCGGAACCGGACCTCGACGACACGCCGACGCTCGGTGCCGAAGATTTGTCCTGGTCCCGTTTCTTCTTGACCCTACTCGCGCGCGGATGGTTCGTGCGTCCGAAGGCGTTTCCGTTAAGTCGCGCGACTGATATACCTTCCGTTAGTCCAGGTAAAATGATGCGTAGGGTGTATGCGTGTATCGGCGTGTGGATCGCAGCGTTGGTTTTTTCCCCCGTGAACTGGGTCGCGCTCGTGTTTATCGCATGGGTGTCGATACTCATCCCTGGATTGATCGAAATCCATCGCCAGTTTCAAAACGTGTCCGTGAGCGAGGGCAGGTAGGCTTAAGGTTGGGACAGAATCGGCAAGTCGATATCGACGCAATCTTGCAAGCATATCGTTACCGCGCCTACAATCGAGACGATTTTGGTCGAGTTAAACGGATCGGGAACAAGCGATGTTGAACGGCAAACCTATTCTTCTTGTCGGCAGTATTCCCGGCGACAACGCCGAAGCGGTGTTTCGCGCATGCGGACCGAAACTCGGTAACCATGTTGGCGCAATGCCAGACGGCGAAGCGGGTACGCGAGAGCGGATCGCAGTCGCAAAAACGGCACTACTGGAATTTGGGATTGCGACGGAATGCGGTTTCGGGCGGCGTCGGGCGGGGCAAATCCCCGAATTACTCGACATTCATACTGGGGTGCTCGACGCACTCTAAAAATATCGACTACGTTAAAAAATATTTTGTTGGGAGCAACCTTATGATGCGGCACGGATTATCCATTGTTCTAAATGTCTTAACTATCAGCGCGGTTTTCGCCACGCACATCGCGATTGCCGCTCCCGAAAAACCACTCCAAGTAAAAGTATTTATGTCCTCTGAGGAGCATATGGGTTTGGGCGTGGCTTCGGCGATTATCTATGGTGAGAAGGACGCCGTGCTTGTGGACGCCCAATTCACTGTTTCTAACGCGCATCGACTGGTCGCTGAAATTCTTGAGACGAAGCGTACTTTGACGACGATTTACATCACCCATGTGCACCCGGATCATTTCATGGGTTTGCCGGTGATCAAGCAAGCGTTTCCTAACGCACAGGTGGTATCTCTAAAGGCGAGTGCCGACGACGTCAATGCGAGTGGCGATTTCAAAATTGCCTACTGGGGCGAGCAGGTGCTCCGCGGCAACGGGGCAAAGACGAAAGTATTTGTCGAGTCGTTGACACAGCCACTGATTATGCTTGAAGGGCGACGACTTGAGATCCTTGGTCCGTTTCAAGGAGATGCACCGAACTCAAGCGCAGTCTGGATCCCTTCGATAAAAACGTTGGTTGCCTCTGATTTGATTTTCGATCATGCGCACGCGTGGCTATCGGCGGCTAAGTCTCCCGAGCTAGCAAAGCAGTGGTTGGCGGCGCTTGATCAAATTGAAGCGCTCAAACCCGAGGTTGTTGTGCCAGGGCATGCGCCGTCGAATCAGTATTTGTCGCCGGCATCAATCGCGCATACCCGACAGTATATCGAGACGTTTTTGAATGTACTGAGCAGCACGCAGGGATCAGCAGCGTTGATTGTTGAGATGCAGCGTCGCTACCCGAATCTTGCGTTACCATTCGCGCTCGAGTACAGCGCAAAAATACTTGGGGATAAGTGGGTTTGGGAGGGCCAATGGCCAGAATCTCTACGCAATATGCCGGTAACTCATTGACGCATTCGAGAACGGTCTCAAGAGCAGCAGCGCTGGCAAGCATTATCCGCAGAAACGATGGAGACCTATCGCGACCGCTCAAACGCAGGGCGCGATTTGTCGGTATTAGTCATCGATTCAATTAGATCTTGACAGGTTAGTGGTTCACTAAGGTAATTACCCTGAACGTAATCACAACCCATTTCTCGCAGCAGTTCGACTTGACGATAAGTCTCAACACCTTCCGCGGCAACGTTTAATTCGTGGATGTGACCGAGATCTATAATCGAGCGCACGATTTCATGATCGCATTTCGACTTGGTCATTTCGGAAACGAATTCAACGTCTATTTTTAGGGTATTTACGGGGAAGTGTTTTAGGTACCTGAATGATGCGTATCCTGTGCCGAAATCGTCTAACGCGAGGTGAATCCCCATGTCTCGCAAACCACGCATCAGATCAATTACCGCATGATTATTAGCTAGCAACGCAGTTTCAGTGATTTCGAACTCAAGATTTTCGGGCGCCATGCCCGTCTTCTCAAGAATCGCTTCAACCCAATATATCGTCTTTTCGTGAAGAAATTGGTGCGCCGAGAAGTTAATCGCGACTCGTCCTGGCATCAAACCGCGATCGATAATTTGCTTAGACTCAGCGCAAATTAACTCGAAAATTAATTCCCCTAGTGGGAGTATTAATCCCGTTTCTTCGGCAGCTGCGATCAAATCGCTTGGTTCAGAAGTCGCTTGCCCGGGCCTCTGTAGGCGAATGAGTGCTTCTACACCTGCGACCTCGCCAGTACCTAGATCGAATTGTGGCTGATATTCAAAATTAGCGTGACGCGTACTAAGCGCGTACTGAATATCTTCTACTGCACCGCTGTCGGTGAGCGACTGTCGAATTGTGGATGAACGCTCAAATTGAGTGTAGTCCACGCACGAATTGGTTGTTTTGCGCATCGGTTTATGACCAACGGAAAGCAATGCTTCGGCATGCGATGCGTATTCTCGCTGCGTAGCGATTCCGATACAGGGAGTCAGCGTGATCCGTTCATTTTTCAACGAAAACGGATTGTTGAATACGGCGTAAATTTTGGCGATGACACTTTCCGAATGTTCTTGGTTCCCATACGGCCCCACTATGCCGAAGACATTGGATTCCAATCGCCCTACTAAATAGGTATTGCCCAGACTATTACGTAGCCGGTTCGCGGCGAACTTCAATAGCCGATCTGTATCGCTGGAGTCAAAAGGATGATGTGAAAATTTCGCGTCGCTAATATCGATCTCTAGTTTTAGAACGGCTGTTCTACGTTTGTTAGCCGCCGGAGCCTGAAGTAGTTTGCTCAGCAGTTTCACAAAGAGTACGCGATTCGGTAGCCCCGTCAGGTTATCGAAAAGCGCCGATCGATGAATGGCCGAGTATTTTTTCTCGTTCTCGTCGCTCGTTGATATCTTGTTTCTGACGTTGCTATGTTTCGGTTGCGACCCGTCCCAGTAAAGATTTATCTTCAGCGAGATCTGCCCGTGAGTTTTGTGTCGACCTTCGAATTCCAAACCGGTGATAAAAACAAGGGTGGGCTCGCCGGCGGACAGAAGTTTTAGTGGCCTGAAATACCGTTCGATACAATCACTTGAGAATAGATCGGCGATGTCGCGGTCGATTAACTCTGCTTTGTCGTATCCGAGTTCGCGAGTGATACTACGCCCGATGTCAATTATCTTGTCGTGTTCGTCTAAGACTAAAGTTATTTCATCTCCGGTGATAGAGGGGTTGGAAGGCGCGTTACTGGAACTATCCGTGGCGGGCGAATAACGGTGCGCAAGTTGAGAAACCCGCGACCAGGTTGGCGCGAAAATACCCAATTTCGAGTCCGAACGGCGGCCGCAAAATTTTGCCACCGAGGCTATGTTTATATCATCCACGGAATCCTCCATCTGCGGCCATCATATGCGCCGTAAGTTGAAAACGGCATCAGGCATTTCCTGATAGCGGCTTGCGGAATTCCCGAGGCGTGAACTACGAGAGCCGAGACGGGGACACCAAATGAGAGACGCACAGTAAAAAATCAGCTTCCGAACAATGATTTTCGGTATTCACGAAACGAAAATGTTCGAACGATAGTGAGCGGCGCTCAATTCGAATAATGCTTACATTCTCGATCAAAGCTTAAACAATCGGCCTAGCCGACTTTTGTGATGTGACAAGAGAACAGTGACTCAATGGTCGACGGAGGTCAGGCCGTTTCTAATCGCGTATTTCGTTAGTTCCGGAACAGAATACAGGTTAAGCTTCTTCATGATGTTGGACCGATGCGTTTCTACGGTCTTAGAACTAACGAATAGGACGCGGGCGATTTCTTTTGTGGGCTTTCCTTCCGCTAGCAGTTGTAATATCTCGGATTCCCGATTGGTAAGTTCTGATTGTCGGGTTTCTCCTGCGACGTGCATTTGTTCGACATAATCCCTTACGACGACGCCCGTTATGTTTTTACTCAAATAGACCCCACCGTCGTAAACAATCCGAATGGCCTCAAAAAGTTCGTCCGCCGCGCAATCCTTGAGTAGATATCCGGAAGCGCCAGCTTCGAGGATACTGCTGACGAATTTGCCGTCCGAATACATCGACAGTGCGAGCACGCGAATATCAGGGTATTTCTTCACAATTTGACGAGTTGCCTCGATCCCGTTTAAGTCTGGCATGCTCACATCTGTAACGACGACATCAAGGTCTAGATGACGTAATTGCTCTAGCGCTTTACGGCCGGTTTCGGCTTCGCCCACGACCTCAATATCATCTGCCTTCTCGACCAAACTGCAGAGCCCGTCACGGATAATTTTGTGGTCGTCAACGAGGAGTATCTTAATGGTCATGGTAATTCCGATTGTTCGAGTCCGTCGCAGCCTCAATTGGCAATGAAAATGTTACTTGAGTGCCACGCCCGGGTTGCGATTGAAAAGTGATTCGACCACCCAAATGCGAGATTCCGTGCGAGAGTGCGAAAAGTCCGTAACCGCCGCTTTGCGAAGCGGTAAAACCAGCGGCCGGTATTTGGAACCCTTGCCCGTCATCAGCAATATTAGTATCGATGTATGCACCGTTGCGCGCAATGCGGATCGTTACATTCCTCGCGTCGGCGTGCTTTACGACATTGTTGATCAATTCTTTCACCGCATCGAAAATTTGCCTTCTTTCGTCTTCGTTAAGGATATCAAAGTCGCCCTCGATTAATAACCTATGGTTTATCCGGTGTTGCTTCTCGATCCGGTTTGCATAATCTTCGATCGCCGCTTCTAGGCCGAGTTCGTACAATATAGGCGACCCGAGTTCGAACGTCGTCGAGCGGATGTTGCGAATAGCCTGCTCTAGATTGTCGTTAACCACGGTAAATCGACCTAACCCACCGGTGTCTTCGATTGCGTCTTGGATCACTTTGAGTTCGATTTTTACGATTGCTAAAGATTGCGCAACGTTGTCGTGTAAGTAGGCCGCCAGTCGGCGTTTTTCCCTAGACTCGACCCGATCTAGTTGTTTCGCCAAGGCGCTTAGCTGTTCCGACATTCTCCGTGTTTGGGTAATATCGATCGTTACACCGGTTATCCGTGACCCGATATCGCCTTGCCGCTTTTGGATCGTCTTTCCGCGCACCGACACCCATTTTATCTCGCCTGTTCGTGTGATCAATCGATGCTCGAACCGAATGGGTTCGCGCGGATTATCCAAATACCATCGTACTTCGCGCCGCACGCGCTCCTGGTCGTCGCGGTGAATCGCGTCCAACCAGGGATTCAAGGTCGGCTCTATCGTTTCATTGGGTTGGAAACCCATCATCGCTGCCCATTGCGGGCTGTAATAGATTTCGTCCGTGTCTAAATCCCAGTTCCACATCCCACCGTCCATTGCATCCAGGGCCAACTGCAAACGCTGTTCACCTTCTCGGAGTGTCCTATCGGCGATCCGCTGTTCGGTTACGTCTTGGGTGACCATGAGCACGTGTCGAACGTCGCCGAGTACAATAATTTCCGCGCCGATCTGGCAATGTCGTATTTCACCTGATCGCATGCGAAAGTCCATTTCGTAGTTACGTATCGCGTTGTCTCTTAACAGTGCTTTTACGACCCTAGATCTATCTCGCGGCGTTACCCAAATGTGTAAATCATGCGCAGTACGACCAACCACTTCGCCGCGCTCGAACCCCGACATATGTGAAAATGCGTCATTAACGTCGATGTAGCGGCCATCGGCCAAGCGTGTGATCGCCATCGGGTCTGGACTCGATTGAAATGCGATCGCGAATTTTCTGTCTGACAAACTTAACGCGGCTTGGGTCTGAATTTGGACTGAAATATCTCGGATGACACTCGACGTTATGGTCCCATGAGCCGCATCGATCGGGCTTAGTCGGACCTCGACCGGAAATTCTTCGCCGTTCTTGCGCAAACCTAGAAAACGCCATGATGAATAATCTGACGTGCCCATTTGGCCTGTCGTCGGCTTCGTTTGATACACCGCCCTATGTCCGGTGTGGGCGGTTCGCAACCTTCCTGGGATGAGAATATCTATCGATTTCCCCAATAATTCCTCGCTCTCGTAACCGAACATCGTTTCCACCTGATCGTTCGCGAGAACGATTAAGCCTTTTTCGTCGGTAAAGATCGTCGCGTCCGCTACCGATTCTAGGAGGCTTCGAAAACTCTCCTCTGCAAGTACGCGATCAGTGATGTCTCGGGTACTCACAACGGCGCCGATAAATTCCCCTTGCCTTGAAAACGGGGTGTAGGCTGTCTCAAAATGCCGCCGCCCGTCAGGGAAACGCTTCCAGTACCGATCGACGAACTGCTCACCTGAAAAGCAACGGTCCAGCGCCGGTTTAAGTTTATTCGAATATAGTTCTTCGCCGTGAATCTCGACGACCTTGCGTCCGACGATGGTGCCAGCGCGTTCGTCGAACAATGAATGGTAGTTGTCGTTAACGATCCGATAGGTGTAGTTGTTATCAATCAGCGACAGAAAATCCGGTGCGCCAGCGACCACTTGAGCGTAGGTTTCCAGCTCATGTTGGTAACGCTCGCGAATCATTTCTGCCGCCGCGCGAGATGCAAAGATCTCGAGCAGCGATTGCGTAATTTGAACATTTTCAAGCAATCGGCCGTGGATTATCGCGATAACGCCCAGGACCTTTCCCTCAGCGTTTTTGACCGGTGCACCGACAAAACTTTTCGCCTTTAACTCTTTTAGCAGATCGATGTCCGGGTATCGTATTCGGATATTGTCTAGGTATCGCCGACCACCACTCGCTATTAGTCGCTCGAACGGTGATCCCGCTAACGAGAATGCGACCTTCCTCATGGGTTGCCCGCGGCACCAGCCGGCCAGAGGAGTAATTTGATCGCCGTCCCCTGACAACTCACCGACGAGGGCGCAATCGACATCTAGGGTTTTGCCTAGATGGTGGACCAATGACTTGAAAAATTCGGATCCAGTCTCTGCAGAAACGCCCTCGGCGATCTGGTGAATGCTTTCTTCGGTCGTTTTACGCGACGTGATATCGCGCATTTGGAGAACGCTGTAGAGCGGAGATTCGTCCTCTGCTCGTAGCAGCGAGCCCGTGATCTCTGACCAGAAATAGTGACCGCGTCTGTGTCGATATCGATGCTCGACGGTATATTGGTCGATAGATCCGGCCAATAATTGTCGGTAAAGATGTTGATGCTCAGCCAGATTTTCCGGATGGATATTAAGCCCGACAGCCGCATCGACGCCAATGAACGCGGTGTTGTCGTACCCGGTAATCGTGCGTACCGCATCGTTTATTTCGAAAATATTTCCGTCCATCCCTGCCAACAGTATTCCGGTTGGCGAGTTTTCAAAAACCGCTTCGTATTGCTGCTCGATACCCTCGACCGCAAGGTTTAGTTGCTTATTTTTGATGCTGTCATCGTAAACAACCAGCACGCGCTTATCGTTTGGAGCGAGATTTAATCGTGTAATGCGGGCATGAACCGATTGTGGGCCGGTCGGACTTTCGCAGGAATATTCGAGATCGATACGTTGTTCTTGGTTGGCAATGAATTCAGCGATCATCTGCTCAGTAAAGTGGACTTCGCCGGTAGAGCGGAGACTCTCAGCATAGCAAAACTCCCTATATTTCAAGCCGATTCCGTCGTCTTGAGATACGAAGCCGTTGCGGCTCACGAATTCACGCCACGCTGAATTAACCGCGATAATGGTACGGTGTTCGTCCAATACCGCACCCGCTAATGGAATTGCGTGCAACACTCTTACGAGAATTTTCTCAGCTATGTCCCATTCGTCTGGAAGTGTATCTAAGGTGTCCACGATTTTTTCGCGACCTCGCATCGTAAGAACTACCGGTTGTTTCGCACGCCGGGTTAGTTTTCGATAATATCGAGATCGCTAATGATCGGCAAATGACAGGCAAGCTCGTCGAGTCCGCTGCGATACTCATATTTCAAGACGACGCAAAGACATGGCCGTCATGGTAGACGAGTAATGTTGCCCCAAAAGAACGTTGGCCGATTGTGATTTCTGAGCCGGTAAACGTAAAGGCCGATAAGAGATCTACATTTGCCGATTTTCGACCGCAGTACGGCGCTAAATACCGGATCGTAAATCCTGATCACTCAGCGTTGATGACGTATCAGCGCTGAGCGATGCCCGGGAAACGGTCGTGACTCGTTCATGAAGCAAGTCACCGCACGCATCAGGCTGGGCATCGTCGTGTGACGGTGATTTCGTGTCACGGTATCGTGTAGCTTCTTCCAGAGTTTCTCGATGTCGTTTACCCACGGATGGTACGCCGGCTGAAACAGCAGCCGTATCTTCGGGTGCCGCGACAGCCAGCCCTGCGTGACCCGGCTTTTGTGGATGATGTAATTATCCACGATAAGACTGAGGCGTCGCGCTCGACGGTAGGTTTTCATTAACGTCTCCAGCAAGCGGAGAAACAACTCCGAGGTCTTCGCCGTATACTCCGTCCACACCACCGCGCCGGTGCGGGCATTCAACGCCCCTGCCAGGTAATGCTTACGATTCTTCCCGGGCGTTGGTACCGTCATCTGTTCACCCTTCGGCATCCACGCTGCGCCGATCCGAGGATTCAAATCGATATCCGCCTCGTCCACATAGAACACCTCGTCCGATGCGTTCGCGTGCCGCAAAGCCCGCCTGATAGCCCGCATCCGCTCACCTTTACGTGGATCGGCGATACACAAAGTCGGCCGTGCCCGTCGCCACACGATGCGTAAACCGGACAGCCAACGGCGTACCGTCGTGGCATGAACATCGACCACACCACTGCGCGACAACTCCATTGCCAGCAACTCAGAACTCCAGCGGCTGCGCAAATAACCCAAAGTCGTCGGATCTGTGCGCACCAGGTCATTCAGTTTTACCAACACTTCTGCCGTCGCTTTCCATTGCGCCCGACCACGTCCGAGCGGCGCCAATCCGGCTTCCCCGTCCGCTTCAAAACGCCTCTTCCAAAGTTTCACCGAATTACGGCTCGCGTGGCATCGACGCGCCGTTTCGCTGACGTTCTCACCGGTCTCCCACAACGCCAGGTTCGCCTGCGCCCGTCGCGCATGGTCCCGGTCTCGACTCCTTTGCACCAGCTTCTTCAAGCGACGCCTGACCGCACGATCAATCTTCGTTACACTGTTTTTCATCGGGTGGAATACTCCCTGTTGGTTGTTCAGCTTTAACAACCGATCTGATCAACAGGGACCACCCGAGTTCCATTAAATGATCAGTATTTCTGCTCCGTTATTTAGCG
>JAVJHY011926976.1:0-32451 GCA_035593235.1 Phascolosoma agassizii
CGAACCCACATTTTTCTCACAACTTGCATCCGCATCAATGAAAACAAACGGAATCAAGGCAAACACAATAATTATCAGAAGTCTAATTTTCATTTTCTAGTCAAATCCAAATTCTTCATACACTGGCAATAATATGTCGTATTTTATCTTCAAAGAAGAGTCCAATATCTTTGACGTATCACATGGGAATAATTCTGAAGGAACGTACGGGTGAAGTCCCCAAAATTCGGCATATGTCTTGTTTTCAAATTCGTACAGACCTGTGTACCGCACAAGATGTGTTGACTTCCAAGGATTCAGGCATGAAAGAAAGGTGTCACCGGGAGATAATTTTGCAGTGTAAATGATGTTTGATGGCGCATCTTCATCATTGGATTCGTTGAAATCGGCCTGTATGACACTTGAATTCTTGTCAATTATTTTTAGATTTTCAATTCCAAACCATCTGATGTCCGTCTTGCCTTCTACAACGGATACAATCTCCCCGTATGAAATTGGTCCTGCGGAACTGTATCTGACATTCCCGTCTCCATACGAATCCCCTCTTTTTTGCCTGCAGACAAACTCATCTTGTTTTATCTCAACGCATTTGTACGAGTCATTGCTTTTTTCGACACATTCTGCATCACATTTGGGATCATCAGGGTAAAGTCCAACTTTGGACAAAGGCTCTTGAAAGTAAATGTAATCACTGATGAACAGAATTGAAGGAATGATTATCACAATTGGCAAAATTGCATAAATCGTGTTTTTGAGATTAGAATTCATTTTCTTATGTCCAATCATCATTAAGTTGGAATGGCATAGCAGTCTGATTTTTCATAGATAATGTCTATCTCATCTCCTGCCTGCTCCCGTATTATCTTGTCTGCTTTTTGCAGGTTTGTCTTTGTAAAATGTTCTGGAGCGACTTCAATTGCAAGTGCAGTTGGGTTACCTACGTATTTTTCATCTAGGGAGTATGCATGAAAGCCTATTGAAATGCTACCTGTACAAGATATTGGAAATCGCTCTTCTCTGTCATGGGCAGACAGAAACTCCCTGAGATGCATGCGCTTTTCCCACAATGTTGATATCGCCTCAAATGACACTTCATTGTCAAAAGCCCGCTGAGAGTAATGTTGTATCAGATCACGTTCATTGGACAGATCATCTTGCATTTTTTCTGAAATGCTTCGATCTTCAAGCAGTCTGTCAATCTCAATTTTCCTCTGTTGCAGTTTCTGTAGTTCTTCAAGTGACATCTTATCATCATCTGTGATTAGGCCTGTTCCCTTGAAAAGTACTGGACTATACTTGAGTATGTGATTATCCTGATTAGATGATTCTGCCATCCATCCTCTCTCAATCAGTTTTGGAACAGATTCCTCTTTCACACAAGCCTGAGAATCGTCATGTTTTAGAACTGGAATCAGTTCTGGCTTGCACAAAAAACTATCTTCTGCAAATCCCAACACCTTTGCATAGTTTTGCTGAACTTTGAGTGGATATACAAAGTCATAGTATTCGTATTCCTGTTTTTCAAAATCAAAAGGATTGGGACAATCAATTATTTGTGATCTTTGAGAATCCCAAAAAGCAGTAGAGTTTGCGACAAATGTGTTGAGTCCAGTCACAATCTCAAACTCCAAAACTATGCTGCTGTCATCGGTTTTTGTTGGAGTCAGATTCTCAAAGTTATTGTCTTCTGGAAAGTTAAATGATGGTGACCTTACAATGTAAAATGTGCTGTTTTCATATCCTCCAGGCCATATCATGTCGCTTGGAAACTTGTATAGCACATGTCCAGATTCTGAAAGAGAATTTTCATTGAGAACAAAGTCTGACGTGAAATGACATCTGCTAGAAGAATCACCCATAAGCACCCCAAATGGATGATACCTGTACTGATAGAATTTTTCTCCGTAGGGAAGATGGCTAAACTGACCTGTATCAAAATCCATTTCTGAAAAATCATGGACAGAATCAAAAGAAATAGGAAAATCATCTTCTGCAAAAGACTCGGATGCTGGAATCATCATCAATGCAAGCAATATCATCAAAAGTCTAGTTTTCATTTTTCATCTCAAAATATGTTTGTAAAACCTCTGAACCAGTCAACCCATCTTGGCTCTAGTTTGCACACAGATGCACAATAATAATTCTCAGGCGCATCTGGAGGAAGGATACAGGGCTTGCATGTCATGTCTGCCATGGACCAAATTACAAATGCGACTATTGCTCCAATTAATGAAAAAATAACATATCTGATCTTCATTTTCTTTTTCTCCAGAATACAAAGGAATGGGGCAAAACTATTCTAGTTGGAGACGAGTACCTTTCATTATAGTTCAGGAATAAGTTCTCGAATGTTGGTCTTATCTGTTTTTGTAAGGCGTAACCTACATAGCAACATTGAATGTGAAATTTCATGTATTTAGCGGGATTTTCTGCTGATTAAAACTAGAATTGCAATAACAATTCCAACAAATTCAGAGAATGCTCTACCTTACACTGTACTATCTTCAGGGCAATCTCGAATCTATCCGTATCATCAAGGTACTTTTGGTACTGTTTTATGCGTAATTTGCCTGATTTTGGCTGCTCAGGCATTACATTTGCCAATAACTGACCGTTCCAGTTCAGTAATGTCAGGTTGATGTTGTGTTTTGAGAGCCATCTCATTGCCTCAAAGGTAATGTTGCCAGTATGGCCATCAATGATTATTCCGTCATGGTTTATCTTGTGGGATAAAATTCCAGTTTTGTTCCTTTGAGTCTGTTTGTGATAATCAGTTTTCGTTTATCCATGTTGATTAATGTTCCAAAACCTGTGATCAGCAACGGATTCAAAGTGTTTGTGATTTGATTTTATGATACAAGAAGTTTGTGTAGAAATAATTCTATCAAACATCATTGTACAAAAACAATGTTCCTTCCCAATTGCTCAAGAACTTTGCGTATTAGATGTTTGACTATGATGTAGTCCGATTCGTTCTTTACCAATGATGATAATCCTGCAAGTCTGTTTTGTTTGGCCATCATTATCTTGAATAGCGTATTCATTCTGTCAAATATGGATGGCTCCAAGACATCTTGGAATTGCTCTGTTATTTTTTCTAATTCGTTCACAAGGTTGGAATGAGTCTGTAACAGTTCGGAGATTTCTTTGGATTTTTCTCTCATCTTTTCCAGTTCTTGGTTTGATTCATCATGATCTGACAGGTTTTGCATATCTGATATCTCTTTTACTTTGTCCATGTTTTGTTCCAATAATACAAGGACCATTTCAATCATGTCCTTGGCAAAGCTCTTTCGATGTATCTTAAAGTTGACGTCAATTATTTCATCAATGTCATCATATCTGTAGTTTTGATAGGAATGTCCATGCTGCTTTTCAATCTTTTTCTGGAGTTCCTTTTCATTTGATTTGTAAGAGTAAAGAAAATAGTCTGCCAAAGATAACCCGGTAGAAACTGGGATGCTTAGGGATGCCTCTTTGTCGTTTTTTATTTTCTGCATATTGTCATCCATTGCAAGAAACACTTCTTTGGGAAACTGTTCTGGTGCAAGAAAACTGACTTCAGGAGAGACAATTTGTCTTTGATGTGCCACGTCTTGAGGAATCTGAACCGAGATCAGCATTCGTTTTTCGTCTTGTTCTGGGCGAGAAAGAACCTGCCAAACAGGTTTTTCATTCTTGTCATACAGCGAAATTTCCATTCCCTCAATTGAAGTGACATGTCTTCTTTGCCATTCTATGTTGTTTTGGTGAATAATGATTGAATCGGGAAGAAATGCTTTTTCTTCTATTATGACATATCTTCTGTCAGTGACAAAATACGCATCATCATTGAAAGTGTAAAAAAATCCAGATCCCGCATTGACTGTAACGTTTGGCTTGTCATTATGGTCATACTGTACTGTGTTGAATCGTGCCACCTTGCTGTACATCTGAATTATTGGAAATCTCAAGATTTTTCCTGTTACCCATTACGCAAAATAAGGTGATATTCTTTTCTATTGACAAATTATTTTGTATAAAATTCACCGGCATATTCAACTTTTTTTAAATTTTATAAAGAGAATTATTTTTGGAACCCTTCTGATAATTACTAAATTGATTGATAGATGCAAGATTAGAGATACACGTACTGTTTGGCATAAATTAGAATCTTCTTTCAAATGTCATCAAAAGATCATGCTCTGCAGATGAACCGTTAAATGAATCTCTTTGAATTTCATACAGGGACAGTTTTATCACTGTAGAATTAAGATCCATCTCTAGTTTACGATTGGCCATGTCAAGTTCATATGTTCCGACATACGTCTCATCCACGTCTCCATCTTCATTTCTTACGGTTACAACCAATGTGCCATCATCTCCGAATTTGATTTCAGCAGGAATCGGGGTTGGTGTGGCAGTTGTAAACCAATAGCCATTAAGTAATTCTAGTTGTATGGATAGAATTGTATTTTGGAAAATGTTGTATTGAGAAGAAGTAATAAAAACAATTCCGATAACGGTAAAAAATAGAACTGTAGAAATTATTAGTAAAATTCTAGTTTTCATTTTCATTCATTATCCCTAATTCAAAAATATTATCGGGACATCAAATGGTATTGCTTGTTTTACTCTCTCCATATAGTAAGTTTGGGCATCAGGAAGCATCTCAATTATTGCCTGATTGAACCAAATTCTCAGACCTTCACTGTTTCCCATACCTAGACCGTTTGTTGGAATCTCCGAATCCATGATAAACTCACCTGCGATCCTTAGTTTCTTGCGAAAGTCTACATCTGACATATCCTCAGAATATGCTATGATGTCTCCGTTTTCATGGGATTCCCACCACCCGCCAGGCTCGGTAGGGGCAAGTTTGGCACTCCATTCATAGTAACCTGTGGAATTAACCTGCATTCTCCAAGTCTCCTTTGGTTTGATTGTTGGTCCAATCCATGCAAGCTCATGCTCTTTTTCCGGATCCCCGCTGCCTTTGTCCTGTATCCTTATTGGAACAGACAGGCTATTGACAAAAGTTACGTCCTGATTTTTATCAAAATTCATGAAGAGTTTGTCCGCATTATCATTAGATTCGTTTTGTAGACGAATAACAATTACCGAAGAGTCATTGCGAAAAGAATCAATTGGATGCTTGGCAGACACATCGTCATAAAAGATCAACTCCTCATGATACACATCAAGTACCTGATTTGTATGTGTACGGCCTCCAAACATGTAGCTTTTTCCATCAGTTGAATTTACCACTGCTGTATAGTACACAAAAGGCGGAAGCGATTCTTCCACCATACCTGTGTGCAACCTAAAGTCACTGTTTGCATTTGCAATGTTTTGTTTTTCAAGTTCTTTTTTTATCTCATCTTTTAGAACCATCTTTCCAAGCTCCTCAAAAAACAAGTCTCCGTATCCTTCATGGTATGCAAGCTGCTCTTCTCTTGGCAAGTCTTTCCAGAAACCCAACGGTTGGGAGAGCATGGTGGATTTGTTACCATCAAGAACAGAAGAATAATCCATATTTAGAAACGAGCAATAGTCAGAAGGATCGTTGTTTATCTTGTAACACATCTCTCTATTGCTTATCTCTAGAACGTAATTGTTGTCGCTGACCGATTGTTCAAGGGTTGCAGTGTATTTTTGCAAGTCATATGTTGCACTAAAGTAATGTCCATCATCGCATTCCATCCTTACTTTGTTGCAGATTTGTTTTGAGGTCTTTCCCGTAATCTTGACTGGAATAGAATCAGCGTAGTCTTCATCACTGCCATTTTTTGCATTTGATGCAATAAGGGAATAGTCTGGAATAATGTCAGAGTTGAAGATTGGGTCTGATGTGGACTCTGCAATCTTTATCAGTTCCTCTACTGGAAGGCTCGAGCTCATATGGATTAGTATGCCGTCATCTGGCATTGACACCTGAAGGTCTGAACTCTGTGGTATTGGCATGCCAAACCTGTCTGCAACCCAGCGTTGCTCGGCCTTTCCAGGATTCCCATTTATGGTGACAGGCCAGCTCTGGGGCTCGCCTGGAGCGTCTGAATAGCTAGACCCAAAACTGAGTATTTCCGGATGTGCTCGATAAAACAGGTAAATGCCCTCATGACCCCAGGCAAAATCACATGCTTGTGTCTCATTTGTAATTGGTTCTGCAGATATGTAAAGAGTAGCCCTGTCGTTATCCCGTCCCGCTGTGACCTTTTGTATGTCATATCCTTCTGGCAGATATTTTGGAACATCAAACACAAAGCCTACTTTTCTTTGCGCATCTGCAACTGAAGCCACTACAACATCAACATGCGGAATCACATGATCTGGAGGACCGCAATACCCCCAACGTGTCAGCTCCTGCCACAACGCATCATCGCATTGCAACCCGTCAAATTCCTTGTCTTCCACTTTGAATGTCATCTTGTTTTGGTCATTGTCTATTTCTTTGAGATACAGCAATGACAGATTGGCACCATTGTTCTTCTCGGTACAGTCACTCACAATTGACTGGTGCTCATCTGGAAACATCTTGTGGTGTGCAGTGTTTGTCGGGTAGGATACTGTGGCATCTATGCTGCTCTCATCCAGTATTGACACCTGCTTGAGGTATCTTCCAATGTCTTGCTGGTTATCATCTAGAATCAGCAATACTGATTCTTTGTGATATGACCAACCACGTTGTTCTAGTTTTTCTTTTGTCTCATGCTTTACACATGCAGGAGAACCATCATGTTTTGTTACAAGAACCATTGAATCCCTGCATTGAATTTCTTCAATTGTAACTCCTGACTCGAACTGCTTTAATGGTGATTGGGATGAAACGTAACGAAGACACCCATCAGATTGAGAAAATTCACTGTCTAAGTATCTTTTCAAATCATCCGTATGTAGGGGCGGAGTATTAGCTAAAGCAGTTTGAATATCATGTGGAAAATCATCATCAAATGTCACTTCATTAATAGTGGGATGGATGATCACCCCCATCAAGAATACCGTTACTGAAATTCCAGTGATTATTAAAATCTTGGTCTTCATTTTCTATGTTGCCCAACCATCATCTTGATTTTGGGAAATTGTATCAAGTGAGGATATTATGTTGCGTAATCTTTCATCCAATACATCACCATCATTCCACAATACCGTGTTATGGGTTCCGCCCGACTCTATCTTCAATGAATACGAAATGCATGTTTCGCAATATTGCACACTTTGCGTTGTGTCAAAAAACTTGTTTTCAATTACAATACTCCAGAATTTTTCAAACTCTGAATGCTCTACCAGATAAAATGTATCATCAGGTGTTGTAGTTATTCGCATCAAGCCAGGTTTTGACTCTAGTTGTATGTGATGATCTTTTCCTTCTTGTCCGAAGAGTTTCTGATAGCGAACTTCAAAGTCCTTGAAATTTTCAGAACGTTTTGCAACAAACTCTTGATTTATCTCATCCCATTGATTATCAATTACAGCATATACAACATTGGAATCTTCTATCTTTACAACAATATTGTGATGAGTTTGTGTTTCAAAATATTCTTGGTTTGCTCTATTCCCATATCCCGAAGTGTTAGTTGTGAAGTCACCCTCAAGAAGATATACTGATGTAGAGTTTACCATCTTATTAGATAAATTACTAAATCCTCCACTCCTCTCAGAATCATCAAAGGTGACGGTTTTACTGGAATCTATGAATTTTTGTGCAGCATCAAATGCAATCTCACTGGAACTGGCCTTGCCAAAAAGGTTCAAGTTTGGTGTTGGCTCATATGATTTTTTGCCTATCCAGCCTCGCTCCAATAGTTTTGCCAAAGTATCAGGCATAAGACATGCGGGTTTGTCATTATTTCTAAATGCAAGAACAGCACCATCTCTTTTGCACATAAGTTGATCATCGGGAATTTTCATCTTGTGTTGTTTTAGAACCGAATATTCCACTGTGGGTTGATCGTAATAGTTTGATGGTGTTGAGCCATCTGAGGTAACTGGAAATCCGAACCCCGTTCCTCTACCATCATTGCGTATATCAACAAAATAATCTATTTCTTGTGTGGGAGTAAAATGCCATTCAAGTATTGCATGTCCTACACATGCAGGAAGTGTAATGTCTTTTGATTCTGTATGAAATGTAGTTCGGTCATCTTTTCTTTCACCATCGTGAATTGTAAGATCATATGTCAGTGTTCTAGTAGTTGGTTTAGCATTCGTTACATCAAATCTAATTATAATTTCTTCATTTACTGCAAAAATTTGTTTTTCATTAAATTCAGAATCAATCGTTTGAAATTCCCAAGAAGAAGGTTCATCAGTCAAATGCAACAATTCATCAGGTATTGGATCACAGGTAGTCTCAATTCGATAAGAAGTAAACGTACTAACTCTGTACAGTTCACCATCATCATCTCCTCTCAAAAAAAGATAAACGATATCGCCTACATCAAAATCGACATTGCCTATTCTTGGTCCCATCTCAGCATTCGGACCGCCTTTTGCAATGACTGATATGATGTCTTGGCTTAGCGGATTTTTGACATACTTGTCTACTTGAATCTCATAAATTGTATCAAGACTAGATAACATATTTGGCGGAGGGTTTGGTTGTGAAAAAGAGATTATTTTACCTGTGAGAATGACGTCAGCTGCATTGAACTTTTCCTGATCTGAAAAATCAGGAGGTCCAAAAACTATTGGCGTGAAAGGAACTATCAAAGCAGTAAACAATACAACAGCAAGGTATCTCACGTTCAAACAAGAATTACAGTATTCATAAATAGTTCTAATCTTTGTTTTTGAAAAAAGAAATCATTCAGTATTCATCTACAGGTGCATATCCATCCCATTCATCATCAGAATGATCCGAGTCAGGCACATAATTTTCTATAAATAAAATCACATTGAATGTTGATGATTTGGCAGGAAATTTGAATATGTAGTCAGTAAAGTATTGCGGATAAGGTGCATCAGGGGCTTGTACAAAGAGTTGATCTTTGTAAGATACTTCCATTCCATCGACTAGAATGACCACACTTGTCAAATCCCCTTTATTCCATTCGTTAGGGCCATAGCTCATGAAGTAATTCCCACCGTTTTGCGGCACTCTGATCTTTACAAAAGTATCCTCATGGTAGGGTTCAATCTCAAAAATTGTATTGCTATCATTTGGCAAATAGCTAATAAATTCCACGTCTAATAATGTTGAATATTCGAAAATCATGTTATGTGCTGGTTTGACCATCATGTAATTTCTCTCCAAGAGTTTCTCAACTGAATCAGGTTTAAGATAAACAGTTTCCATCCTATTGTTTTTCCATTTTTCTAGTCCAGGATCAGGTGTTTTATTTGAAAATTGCACAGAGAAGATTTTGGCATCTTCACTAATTGCACATAATGGAGATAAACCATCCTCTAAATGAAAGTCATCTAAAATGTTATTTTGTATTACACCACCAAAGAATGTATGGCCATGCCCATTGGTTTTTGAAATTCTCCGCAAAAAGCCAATACGTCATCATCACCGTAATCAAAGTTGAATTTCCCTACAATAAACTTCTGATTGCCTAAGCTTGGATTACCCCGCAAATCATGCTTTACTGCAGCAGCAACAACAAATTCTTCTTTTTGTGTAAGGTATGATTTTTCGTTTAGAAAGATTGCGGCAACTTGCTCTTTTAATGGGCCAAAGCACCAACCCAAGTTCCACTCTTCTATCTCAACTCCTGGAAGTGCATTGGGTTTGGGAGTTTCAGTGAAAATTTCAGTGGATCGAATGTCAGTACTGTTAATTCCAGCTTGCAGCCAGTAAATTTGATCATCAGTATAGTCAACCACATAGCCACAGACAGAACTGGATTCCAGATACATCGAGATTTGCGGACCGCGATCAAGTACGATATCTGATGCGGAAATATTTACCTCCATATCATGTAGTTTCTCTTCAAAGATTTCAGGCATTATTTTTAAAATTAGCAAATCATAGTCAATGTTTCCATCATGAGTAAATTTTACATTGTAATTTTCAGTGTATGGCACATAGTCTCTGCCAGATGGTGAATAGTCGTCAGATTGTGCATATGCCAGTCCGACAAATCCTGCAAAAATTAAGAAAATTACAAAATACTTCATAATATGATTATGTGAATTTTTTGAAGTTCATAAGGAATTCTATCCGTCAGAATATCTACTTGTGATAACTTCCAGCATTTTCATGATCTTTTTGGTATCAATTTGGTAACTTGCAACATCAATTTGGCAACAACATAATCTCGGAGTTTATCAATTCGGTATCTTTTCGGAGAGATGAATTATCAATTCGGTATCTTTTTGGTGAGATGATTATCTTTCCGGTAGTTGAATCTATCTTTCCGGTAGTTGAATCTATCTTTCCGGTACTGTTTTCTATCTTTTCGGGGAAATATTCCGACATTACCAGATTGATAATTGTCTTTTCGGGACACAAAAATGATTTTTTCGGAAGGATATTACATTTTATCGGATTGATAATTCCTAAACTCTCGAGAGTTTCCGAAACTTTTGATCGCAGAATTCTCTTTCCGAGTATCAATTCGGTGATTTCTTCGAAACTTTTCCGAGAATCTCCGAGAGTTTTCCGAGACTGCCGGAAAGATGCCGAAACTATGACCTGATCGTAATGCTGTTTAATCAATATTTTATTTGGACATTTTTGGACATTGTCCAATTATGTCCAAAATTTATGCGATGTCACGTACTTTCGCGATGCCTTTGCTTGTACTGGTTACCCTTGGGCTTGTTTCTTAGCATGTATCCACAACAGGGACACCACAGGCCATCCCACTTTATGTAAATGTCGCAAGTGGTGCATCTCTTTGCACCTTGTTTGTATCAAGAATCAGTTCTCTTGCCCTTTGTTACCTTGTATCTGTGACAGATTCCGTTGCATGTCATCTTTGTGCTACGACAAGATAGAACTCTTTATGAATCTGCAAACAAAAGACAACGCATGAAAATTGGAATTGTCGTGGCTTTGTTGTTTTTAGCAGTATTGATTCCTGTGACTGTTAATGAGGCCTATGCAAAGTGCATTGACATGGACAACTGTCCAAGACCGCTAGGAACATCCCCGCTAAAAGAGCAACTCAAGGAGCAGACGGTCGTATACGAAATCAAATGCATGAAGATGGAACATTGGCTGACAGAAAGACCCGACGGGAAATTAGCCTGTGTCAAACATGGAACTGCAGAGAAACTAGGATGGAATGACCGTCATTTTTCTCTTGCCGATTCCAACGAAGACGTGATGGTGACAAGTGGCGTTGCCCGCATTGTTCCTTACAAGATACTTGGTGCAACCCTGGAAGATCTCTCATATGAGGACCGAATTGTCACTGCAACGATAAAGCCACAAGCCCAGTACAGCGTGCTTTCATTAATGGTAAAAGATGAAATGATTACCATCAACCCCAAACAGTGCGATACACTTCACAACAACACTCCAAGCACATCATATGTGATATCTGTAAATGGAGAGCAAAGAAAGGAGGCTCTTTCTGTAAACTATTCAGAGGAATTCATAGTCAACATCCATGTCACGCAAAATGTGGAAACAATTCAAGTCATTGGACTGTGCATAGACAGAGGACTATGGTAGAAGAAAATGAAAACTAGGTTGATGATAATGGTGATTGGCATTGTTGGATTGTCTGTTTTTGGAATGTCTTCTGCATTTGCGGAACTGGAGATACTTGTAAGTCCCGTCATTCCAAAATATGCAGATACGGGTGAGCCCGTTGGATCCTTGATAATTCGCGACATCCATCACAACCTTGTTTGGGAAGCTGCAAAGGATCCCATCATTGGGTTAAATTTTGTAGAGGGAACAGCATATCACATCATTGCCAAGAAAACTGATTCCTTACAGATATTTGGAGACAAGGAGTATGATCTGGTCGAAACAAAGAAGGTCTTCAAGTCCCATGAACCATATTCGTGGAAAGGTTTGTGCGTTCCAGGATACATATCGATTCACGGGACCTGTACGTTTGCATTTCGATGCAGCGAGTATTCGTATCCTGGCAAGCCATGTGAGATCAGTATGCGCAGCTCAGAGTATCTAAAACCCATACATCAATCAAAGGTGGGATTCCTTCCAGAAGAGACAATCTGTCTGGAAAAACTTCACTTGCTTATCAGCCGTGACAATACGCCTATATGTGTAAAGGAACCATCTGTTGAGAAATTGGTGGAGCGTGGATTCACACTTGGCAAAAACAACAATGATTCCCCTTATGATTAAACAGTGATGAAATGAAGACTAGATACAAAATCCTAATTGTAATTATCATAACGTTGTCTATTCAGGGCGGACTATTTCTTGGAATAACTTCCTGTCCTTCAGTGTCTGAATGTCAAATTTTTTATGATTTTTATCAATATGTGGGGTTTTCCACAGTATTACAAATGTGTTCAGTTGGTGAAAAGGAAAGCAATCTGTGTGATGATCAAACGTATGAGATTAGAGTAAACAATGGTGGTTATTTTCTTTTCTTTTTTGTAATTGTCCCAACTTCTGTAATCATTACAACATGGTATCGAGATAGAAAATGAAGACTAGGTTTTTGATAATCATTGCATCTGTCGGTTTGTTTATTTCAATTCCAACCGCATTTGCATCTGAACCTCAACTCATTCAAATTTTTCAACCCGATATTGAGTTATTACCTGATGAGACGATCGAATATGGGGAGTCTTTCACAATACGTGCATGGTTGCAATCCTATGATAACAGACCTGACGGTTTGGGATTTTTTGTAGATGTCTTGGATCCTCACCGCAATCAAGTTGACTCTACACTGTGGTTTGCAAGACAGGACTTTGTTTATGAATTTGATACCACGCATCCTGCTTACAATGTCACTCAAAGCGGCAATTATCTTATTAAACTTGAAAAAGCAAACTTTATGGAACGTACTGGAAGTTTTCCAAAGACAATTTCATTTGAAATTCTTTTTCCTGAACCAGAACAGGACAGACCAATACCTGAAAACTGCGGGCCTGAAACAGTACTGGAAGAGGGAGTATGTGTAGTGATTAAGGATGATAAAATAACAGAGTCTCCTTCAAGATGGGGCACGTATCAGGACATCACATCGCCTCTAAAACAAATACAATCCGGAGTAAAGTTTCACAATGTGGAATGCAAAGAAGGCCTGCAATTGGTCTACAAAAAAACAGATGACACGTCTGCATGCGTTACTATCTTTACCAAGATTGAACTTGTTGTGAGAGGATGGGCCACAGACAGCAGAGTGATGCTGGGATGTATAGGTGACAGAGTACAAACATGCTATTCTGAGGATCCCAGCAAATATCGAAATGACTTGTATGAGTATTATTTTGGAGATGAAAAATGAAGACTGGTTTTTTGGTAATAATTGCATTTGGAATATTGAGTTTCATCGGTATCAACTCTGCCATTCCAATTGCAGATGCCCATGATGTCCAACTGCAACCTGCTACCAGCAATTTAATAATAATTGAAAATGAAACATTTGACAGAGAATCCATGCAGACTGGAGAGACCTTGACTGTTCAAGGAATTCTGGTCAACATTGCAGACAGAGACATCAGAGGGTGGGTGTCGATATTTTCAGAATCCGCAGATACAAACAACAGATGGGAGATACTTGCAAGAGATCCGCCAGATGTAGTATTTGAGATTCCAAAAAACTCTGCTGTTGAATATTCCTTGTCTGCCAAAGCGCTTGAGCCTGGCACATACCACATACACACTTCGTTTGGCATAGACAAGGTTGGTCCAATATTTGGTCCAGGTCAAACAATAGTCGTGCAAGGCGATCCGATCATTACACCTGTCCCGTTTACAAACATCACATATCAGTTAGTTCCAATTGTCCTGGGCAGTATCATTGTGATTGCAATTGTACAGTACTTTTGGAGAAAAAGAAAATGAGAACAAGATACAAAATCACAATAATTATTTTATTAATTATGGGAATTCTCGTCTCCTCAATTATGACAATTGATTATGTATATGCCAATACCAACACTCCTCAGTTTACAGCAGTATCAAAAGTCTTTTGTCCTTATTTTCCAATTTCAGATGATTTTGTCACAAATCAAATATTCTTCGCGGTATACTATACAAATCCGATAATACAACTAGATATGATTCATTACCATTTTTACTCAGTATGCCATAAAGAGACAGAGGATCATCCACTTGATTTAGGCCCTGAACCTGACCACTCAAACTCTAAAGGTTGTCCCCAGTTTTGCCCAAAAGAAGATGGAAATCAATTAGGATTACAAAAAATTTTAGATGATTGTGAAGAGAAAAAAAAGGATAAAGACTTGCAGATTCCTTTTTTACACATTTCCAATGGAACACATTACATAAACAACGGTATATGTAAATGGAAATCAGTTGATGATCCGGTACCTGCAATTAATCTTGGAAAAACATTTGATGATTCAAGTAAAGATGTTTCAATTGTTGTCATTCCAAAAGGCGCAGCCATTGAAGGAAATCCAATGTTAATTCCTGATGAAATTACAGTGATGTTGGGGGAAAATAATACTGTAATTTGGATTAATCGGGACGATACATCTCATGGAATTTCCAGTAATTATGAACCCGTGTGGGGATCCTCCGGAGTCTTGAAACCGGGAGATTCATTTTCAGTGACATTTAACCAAACAGGAGTTTTTGAATATCACGGAGCACCTCATCCTTGGATGACTGGTAAAGTGATAGTATTGGAGAATTAGAAAATGAATACTGGTCTTTTGATAATCATTGGATCACTTTTTTTGACTTTCTTTTCATTTTCAAATGTGTATGCTGAGAACGTATTTCTAAAAGATCAAGGATTAAACCTGTCTCCAGAAGAGTGTCAAAAAAGAATTGACTTGTTTGGTACACATCAGCAACCAATTTTAGATTTGGCAAAGTTCAAGGCAGAAAACCATCCAGCATTTTTAGAACTAACTAAAGACCAACCCTACAAATTGATATCATCTGGAGGCAGTTCTAGTACTTTCTCTGAGAATTGCAATTCTGATCTTCCTTCCTTTAGCATACATTATGCCATTGGTGAAACAACTGGTCCATACACTAGAATCTACATGAATTTGGATGAAGTTTCTTACGATGTGCATGAAATAACCACAAGAGAAATTGATTCATCTTGGATAGAAAGACCAAAGTCTGAGAAATTGCCATTTTATGTGATAAATTGGGATGAATTACTTATGGAAGGAAAATATCGTAATCATGACCCTCCAAAACCATCACAAACATTCAAAATTCCATTTATTGCAAATAATGGTAAAGTCAATTCCATTGATTCTCATCAAGGAACCGTTACAGCTGATGTAAGTTTTAAGAATGAAGGGATCTTTGCAGTAAAAATTCCAAGAAATTATCCATACACTGATCATGATGATTTCATGCATCCAACATTACACGAATTTTCACCTTTTGTATTGGACAATGATCTGACTAACGAAATATTTGCACATGTCACTAAAACTGATTGCTACTATGATGTTTGGATGTCAGTTTCAGGAAATAGAACCATAGAGATAGGTACTATCATAAGTTATCTCCAAGTAGGGGCCTCAAATCACGGAGATAGTGATGTTGCCGAATTTTGTAAAATAAAAACTATCGAGGATAAAGATACAGCATACCTTACAGAACTATCACCATACAAACAAGTTGACGAGGGAGTATCGGCATATCTAGTTTATTGCAAAGAAGGATTGTATTTTCTTGTAAAGTATGACGGTTCTCCTGCATGTGTGACATACAATACCCAAAGTGAATTGTTGAGTAGAGATTGGTCAGATACCTCAACTGATATTTACACAAAATATGCAACGCCTCAAATTCTAGATGAGTTTAATTCAAAATTACTATCTGAAAAACAAGCACTAAGAGTTGTACAGGAATTCATTAATGAAACAAATCTTATTTTAGATGTATCTTTAACAAACCCTGATTTTGAAATAACAACAAATCTTTCATATGTTCCATCAAAAATACATCCCCTAGTTCGTGTTGATACATTAACTGGTTTGCCTACTGAAATGGTTTCACCAGAATTGACGGAATTTTATAGAACTCCAAATTGGTATACTGAACTTCAAAAAGACTATCTTGGAATGCCCTCCCAAAGAATTGAAAACGGAAATGTGGTATGGGAAATAAGGCATAATCATTGTGTAATGTGTCGTGATTATGCTACAATTTTTGTAGATGCAATTACTGGTAAAATTATCAATACGCACAATATTGAGAAATTATTCATAATTTCTCATGAGGCATTCGATGAAAACTAGATCTTTGATAATTATCATTGGGTTGTCCATTGCAGGTATTTTTGGAGTACTATATGCTCCAAATGTAATTAAAAATATGGAAAATCAAAAAACTTGTGAAGCAATGGGAGGAATGTGGAATGCTGATCATTGCTTGATTACTCCAGAAACATTTGATTCTAACAAATTAACATGTGCACCAGGACCCGTAATGAAAAGCGGTACATGTTCTAACGATGGGATGACCCTAGTTATCAAGTCCGAAAATACCCCCTCTGAAGTTCCTGATCAACTTGAAGAAATAGATGGGTATGCAATTGATTATGGCGGAGAAGTAAAGCATCTGTCATTTGCCGATATTTGCACTAATCCGATGAAGAAATTTTTACTGTCACATTCCAACATATCTTCAACTGATGAAGAATTTGTAATTGAAGACATAGAATTGCCTTTTGGAATGAATTCAGAAGATTTCGAGAGATGTGCTCTTGAAACATCGTTTACAAAAGAAAGATCCAACATGGTTGAGCCCCATCCTACAAAATGCAAAAGTGGTCCCTCTCCAGGTGATGATCATTATTTCAACGATACAAAATGTGAATGGCATCATGTAGTAGATGAAGTGCCAATAAGATGTGGTGAACCTGGATTCAATTATAAAACTGGAAAATGTAATCCTATAGTAGATTAAAAAAATATGCACATGCAAATTATCTAAAATCAATGGTTTGTGTTGAATGTCAAGATTCCAGTCCTCACGATTTATAATTCTCTGAATGGGATTGTCTGATTGGTTCAATTCTCTGAATGTGTTTTTAATAAAATAATTTCATATCATACAGTATGAATACTACGACATGCTTAAAAGACAAAATTCTAAGTTTCAGGATGGGCAAAGATTGGTATAATTCTAAGATTTCCATTGGTGCAAGTTTGGCATTCATTGCAATAATTGGTACAACTGCAGTGATGTTGTCATTAGAAGAAAATAGCCCTTCATTGACTACTGAAGAGATAAACAAATTGGAGCAAGAACAAAACAGGTATGCTGTAAGGTCCGCGTTTACCTCTGGAGACATGGTGTTTCTAAAAGATTGGTGTACTGACAACAAAGGATTGTGGACTCAGGCCGAGTCCGTAGTAAGAGGTGAATGTGCATTTGAAACTAGAACTCAACATACTCTGGCACAAGAAATACTGGAGGATGTATCAAAGCCAAAAGTTACAGGCAAGTCCGCAGAAGATATATGCCTATTCCTTGGAATGAAATGCCCTCAATATGCATCCTTTGATGGCTACTATCAGATTGACACAGGTACCACAATAGTCAGTTACGTTTACGGACAAACAGTGTATAGATTTGATGTTACCGATGAAAACCACATAACATATCGTGTAGGAGATTCAGAAGCATCATACAACCTGTCTGATGACTCAGCATTAGGTGATCAGTATCACATTAGCGTAAGAGCAGGGTATGATTACTACCAATTAGGAGATAGAATAGTAATTGGCGGAATAGTTCGAGACAATCATCATATTTTATCAAAAGCAGTATTTGAACATCCAGTCATCCTTCAGATAATCAAAGATGATGTGTTGGTAGAAGTGGCACAATTAAAGATTGGTGAGGATGGAGAATTTCAATATGTTATAAACACTGATGGTGGTGCTTGGCAGTCAGGGCAGTACCAAGTCAAAACAACTTTTGATACTTACACTGCAACAACAACATTTGATATGGATAAAGAATCACGTAATTTGCTAGGAAAATGAGAATGAATTCTAAATTTCTATTAGGATTTGATCTTAGAAACTACAATATCCACACGGCCACCAAAGCATGCGGTGTCCAAATGCAATAATGTATGTGCTTAGAATGGATATGGCCAGTAAGACATAACCAATGTGCTTACCTTTAAAAATTAAAACAATCGATAGTATTGAAATGATCATCTCAATTCCTGTAAAAATTCGAATTACGTCATCAAAATACCTATGACCAAAAAGAATTCCTTCGCCCACCATAAAGATGGTACTCAAGAAAAATAAATGAAAGGCAGTAAGAGTAGAACAACCTGTTTTAACAGCCTTGTTATTCATTGTCTAACTAGACCTGGAATAATTATTTCGGTTCAAAGATTTCATGTAAACTGATCATTCCATTGCCTTGACCATTTTACGGCCAGATAAGCTGAAAGTATCGTCAAGCCAATTGATGCAACGATATTGAGAATCATGTATGCACTGGTGTTGTATTTCCATACGTGTGGTTCTATCGGAGTCATATGTGGAGGGAGTGTTGGTTTTGGGTATCTGTTTCCATCATCATCAAAGCCTTTTTGAGGATCACTTATTTCGTAAAACACTCCTGCAACGACAACAGAACTGACAATAACGGATGGAACTATCACATACAACATATACAATCTGAGTTTTCTGATTCGATAAAATGCCCATAAACTGACTGGAGACATTATTGCAAATACAATTTGCCATCCAACACTGACTTTTTCATTTACAGGCATGTGTTTGCTGTTGGTTCAGAATTAATTACAGTTTCCAATATTTCTTTTCTAAAATAATTTACACGTGGGTCCATTTTCCAAGTCACTAACTATATCCCCAGCACATTATGCTGGGGGTCATAGTTAAGATGGTGGAAAGTAAACCCATGTGGAAGTAGATTGTTAATTCTTGACTCCAATAATGGAACGAAGAATTTTTTCTTGTTCACTCAAATCAAGTATTGAAGAAGTTATTGATACTGATTGAGGCTCTCCACCATACACAACGCCGCTTTTGTTAAGAAAATCCATCTGATGATGAACTACAGTTTTGTTGTTTATCGTGCTAAACGAATCATATTTTGTTTTTGCCGTTTCCTCCCATGATGGTTTTATATAATCACTAAACGTTATTCTGAATCCCGAATTCTTTATCTCTTCAAATGATTCTCCCTCGGATCCATAAAACAAATGGATGGCGTGATGTTCGTCTCCTGTACCTCGATATAACAGCGGACCAAAATCAAATCCTTCTGGCACATATGATGGAATTTGGGCATTCTCATATCCTGGAATATTTCTTACATCCTTAATGTCATCTATTTTCTCATAAGCAGAAAATCCTGCCACCCTGGTAGGCTCTTTGATGTAAAATGACATTGCCAATACAGAAGTGGAAATGATTACCGCAACCAAAATTACCATTGGAATTAAGATGGATGTTTTCATTTTCTAATCAATGCCCAATTACACGTGTCTCTCAGGACAGTTTAAAGATAATCTCATCATGGTATCCTTTGAAAAAACCACTTCGATGATTGCCATCTCTTGATCCCGGATTTTCCAATATGCATTCCTTAGACTTGCTTGAAAGTACAACTGTATCATCTGGTAATTCCACTGTTTGCTCAAAAAACGAAGCCATGCTCAGATTGTAAATTCCATCCTTGTCTGGAAGCAGTCCCCCTCCATTTCCAGTTAAGAATACTTTGGATGTATCTTCCTTGAGTGGATATGATGCAGGATGACCATACATTGCAATGGCAGAATAATTTTCCATGTTACATGATAACTTTGCAGCATAAAGTATGCTTGGAACTATGAATCCATTCTTTGGCATTTGTGACTGGTCAATGGGATTGTCTCCATTTTCATCCACTACGCGACTTGATCTGAACGCATAGCTTTGTGACAATGTGTCCCAACTGGTACGGGTGTCATGTGGTCCCCATTCCCCATAATTTTCAGGCTGAAAACTCCAATGAGTTACATGATCCTGGTGCAGTGCTGTGTTATCTAGAATCTGAGTGGTCAATATTGGAATCAGACCCCTATCATCCACAGGATTACCAATCTCTATCACAAGAGATGAATTCTCCTGCACCTGAAGGTTCTCGTAGCCATCAATCTTTGTCCATCCTCTTTGAACTAGTTTTGTGATGGATTCTGGGTTAATGCACACAGGTGAGCCGTCACTGGATTTGAACAAAAGTTTTTTCCCTTCTACGCATACTGTCTCATTTTTTACAATATTGACATACCCTTGTTGGATTGGCCTGAGATACTCTGATTTTTTATCATTGCTGTCCAGACATATCTTACCAATAGACGGGTATCCACAGCTGTAATCCAAAGAGCAAACATTCTGACTAGTTGTAAAACCTGGAGCACATATGCCATCATAAGGTACATGTGAAATCATGTAAGATTCATCAGGAATGTCACATGATTGTATTTTCGTGTCAGACCGGTGCATGTAATTCTCAAACATGTTGAATATTTCAGGATGGATCTGCCATTCCTTCATGTACATCCAGTCAATGTTTTTGGTTGGACCGTCATACCTGTCTTGATGCCATCTCTCAAAGTATGGATACTCGAATCGCTTTGTGGCATCCAGAAATTCCTCATAATGCGTTTTGTCTACTTCGTAATTTGGATACTTTTCTGATACATCATCGTATGATAATAGGTACAGTTTGTCTCCGTTTGGAAACTCCCCCTTCTCAAAAAAGGAATGCAGTTGGCAAAAGTCAGTAATTATTAGATCATCTGTTGTCTTGATGAACTCTGCAGGATGCGGTGTAGTTGGAGATGTGGCAATCGAATCATTTGTTTCTGCAAATGATGTCACAGGTATTGCAATGTAGAAAGCAGATAAAATTACAATTATCATCAAAAATCTAGTTTTCATTTCCTTATCAGTTTCCTAATCACTGAGGATCTGTACAGTAAAACAGCTGCAATGGACACCATGCTAATTGATATTAATCGTGGAATGAACTGGAAATTAAAAACCCATCTCATGGCTTGCTCAGGCTGAGACAAAATAGTTGAAATTGATTCCAAAGATGATACAAGATTGGGGATTCCAAAAAACAGCAATACTCCTGCCAATATCAAAGACATGTAAGGTCTTGATGGGGCGTTTTTTCTTTTCAGTATGAAATATGGGATGAGAAATGCTGCTGTAACACCGACAAACAAAGCTGCAAGCGGTAAAATTATGCGATAAAATGAAGCGCCCATAAAATCCAAAGCATAGGACGATGATAACTCTGAATTCAGGTTAACAGTGTCACCCCCACCAACATGATTATAATTTACAGACTGACAAATTCCATTTGCCAGTTCATGTCCTTTCTGACATTCAGGATCGACATAACTGCCCCCATGATCCGAATTTATTGGAAGAGTAGACGTTCTTTTAATCGGACATAGATCAGGGATTATCTCGTAAGCATTTTCACCATTGCATAATCTTTGGAGTAGATCATGATTTCTTTCTGTCTCACCCGTAATTTTGTTTATCAACTTAGAATTGTAAACATAAAAACAGTTTCCAAATTCTTTGCCGTTTAACACAGATACTTCTGCCTTTAGTGTATCCCCCTCAAATGTAATGATTGCTGTCGGGGGATTTGTATCCAAAGTGTACTCTGAAGAAACAGTGTATTCTGGCGAATCTTCTAAAATATTTGATGCAAGATGATTTTCATTTATTAGATATTTTTCTGCCTGTTTTACATCTGTGTGGAAATCACAACTGTAATTGTGTTTATCTTTCATGTTTTTCATCATGATCAGTCCTGTATTTCCACGATTCATGTCATTGTACAAACTCATTAAATTATCGAGTCTGATTTTATCATCGCCAGTTACTAAGTCATACAAGGAATGAATTCCGATTCCTGATGTTACATTCAGAGGATAGCTATCCAGGAATTGAATTATTTGTGGAAATGCAATGTATTGGCCCACACACAGTTCTCTCAGATAATTGTCGCCATCTTTTTCTGCAAAGAGGACATATTCTGCCCCTACAACATACCAGTCATCCCAAGAAAGATTTGCATTTATTGTGAATTGGTCTTGATATTCTCCTTTGTAGACTGATATCGTCTCAAATACCAGCATACTCAAAGGGGCGTCCCTTGAACTGCTAACTTCAGTTCTGTCAATATGTTTTTCAATCAAAATCCCATGCAGCAGTAAATCGTGTCGTTCAAATGATTCAACAAAAGGTCCAATCCCACAAGACAGCGCATCAGATTGCTGTGGTGTAAATGTAACAGAGCTAAAAAATAATGCCATTAATGTGGGAATTACTAATATTCTAGTTCTCATTTTCTTTTTCTCCATACGGTGATGGTGAGTATGGCAATAATACATCCAATCACTCCTGCAACAATCCAGGTTTGATGGTCATACCAGAACGGATTGTGTATTGAAACCAGATTTTGCAACGGCATATTCTCCCGAGTCATCAACTCAAATCCTACTGCATGATAATATGGAATACCTGGTGCATCTCCTGAAAAATAATAGTATGTCCAGACATTGTGATTTTGGATTGAGTCATCAACCCATTCCTGTAGGATGTCATCTTGAATTGCCTGATTCATTTGTGCTTTTTTTGCCTCCATGAACTGCTCTCCCTTGTAGTCATAGTATTCGGACCATCTGTCTACCTGCTCTTGAGGATAGTGCCCATTTCCTATCATGTCCATGCACGGCGCATCAGGCCAGTCATCATTTACGGCACACATTGTATAGCCATGTTGGATAACGAGAGGAAAAATAACTATTCCAATAATTAGTAAAAGCATGACCTTCATTTTCTAATTGAACCTGGATATGATGAACATGGCCCATGAGACAATCAAGCTTGATGAAGATAATAAAGTCAGTTTGATTGAAAATCGTCGCATAACCCCATACAAAATAACTGGAATACCCGTCAATGCAATTGGAATTCCAAGAAAGACGGACATGGCATGCAGAATGTATTGCGGGACTTTTTCTTCATCACTTTGATTGATCTGACTTTGTATCATCTCAAAAATTCCAACAGAATACATAGATACTCCTGCAATAATCAAGGCAAACCCAATTACCGCAAATGTTTTTCTTTTTGGGCGTAAATAGAGTCCCTTGAAACTCAAAAAAGCACAGATTATGACACTCACAATAACGGATGAACCGATTATCATGATGGCACCTGGACTTACATAGTACAAAGTGATTACTGGTTCCCACTCATCATTTGCAGAATACCATCCCCATCCTACATCGGGTGCTTGCCCATTTAGAAAATAATAGAGGTACACGTTGGTGTTCTCAAAAGGAATTTCACGTTGTGCATGACCCAGCCAATGCCATAGTTGTGAAGACTCTCCGTTCCACAAGCCACTTGCAATGACAGAATCCATCTCAGTCTTTTTCATCTCCATCCATTGAACACCCTTGTACTGATAATATCTATCATACAGATCTTTTAGTTGGGTTCGCGTATAATTTTCTCGTCTGTCACATAGATTAGGCGCATAAGACCAGTCAGTATCTTCAAAACATATTTTTTCATATGAGGTGACGTAACTCTCTTTCAAGATTTCAGTTTTGTTTGTCAGAGTAGATATCATTGGTCTTTGTGAATTGTTTTCATCAGTATCGCCAATGTGAGAATCAACATTTTCGTTTAATCCATAAATCATACTAATGCTGCTTGGTGCAAAAACAAAAAATGTGACGATTACCAAGAGCCCTGTCCTCATTTTCTAATTCTCCACTACGCGAAATTCTTTGATGGCAGTTGTCGGATAGTACTTGTTTGGCTGGTCAAACATTACTGTAACAGTATATGCTCCGGTATTTTTTATTGCAACGTTTCCAAATGCTTCCAAACGATCATGATAATTGGTTTTGAATTCACGTTTTGGCACATTGGAATCGCAAAGCGGTTCTTGCCCCCATCCTTGTAGTTTGCCCTCCTCATCAGGATAACTGACGTTGATTCCTGCGCATTCATTACCATAACCGGATATTACAAAATAAAAAGAGTATTTTTCATCTAGTACATATTCATCTTTTAATCCAAGAATTTCAATTACATAACGTTCGTTATATTGTTCTTCTATAGGATAAGGTTTTGAGTTGTCTTTTTCTAACTTTTCAAAATCAACAAAGTGTTTTGTGTTGAGGTAAAAAAATCCATCATTGTCATTTTCTATGCAGTAAGGAATGGAGTCGTGGATTATTTGTGACATTTCATATGGTATTGAAAGGCTGAAAACTAGGAGATTTTCATTAAAGTTTCCAGTTGCAAATTCGTCAAGCCACCTCCCAAACCCGATGCAGTCTTTTTCATCAAGAATCTTTTCAATATCATACAGTCTTTCCATAGGCGT
This sequence comes from Phascolosoma agassizii, assembly GCA_035593235.1. Classification (NCBI taxonomy): domain Eukaryota; kingdom Metazoa; phylum Annelida; class Sipuncula; order Phascolosomatiformes; family Phascolosomatidae; genus Phascolosoma; species Phascolosoma agassizii. The sequence continues at coordinate 24,494 of JAVJHY011926976.1, forward strand.
CAAAATTGCCCATCCTCGCTCAAGAAGTCTTTCTTTGGTTTCAGGATTTACGCATGCAGGGGATTCATCAGTTGTTTTGAGAATCAATACTTGATCATTATGACAAAAAAAGTCTTCAACATTCCAACCTGAATTTACTTGTTGTTTTAGAGAAAATGATGATGTGTCAATTTCAATAGAATTTCCATACGGTGATAATGGCAATATCAAAGAAAATATTCCAACAATTATCAAAAATCTGATTTTCATTTTCTAATTCTCGCCAATTTTGGAAAGATCAAAATTAGTAGTTGATTGCTTGCATTCATTGTTTTGAAGTCGGTAAAGAACGTCTTCTGGAGATGATTCAAACTGGAATGCTTTTTTGTAATAACAGGCGAGACTCTTGTCAATTATGGCATAGTTTTCATCAAAAAAGAGTTTCATTCTAATTTTGAGTCCATCGTCACTTCCTGATACATACGACACATGATCATCTCGTACTGAAGCTTGTGCATCATTATACTTTTGATAAAATGCAACAATTTCTGGCATGTCTTGATAACGCATCAATAACGATTCTCTTACGGATTGACTCAAAATGATTATGTCAGAGTCAGTTGATTTCCAATCCAGTTTTTCAGCAGTATCCAAGTAAACACAAGCTAGTTTCTTATCGGTTCTTTCAACTAGAAGATGTTCTTCATTTTTACATGTGATGTCATCAATTGGGATTGCATTTTCAATCTGATGTTTCAATGAAGGTTGTGATGTAATCATCTGAGAATCATATTTTATTACAAAGGCATCATGTTCTCCGACAAGTGTATCAAAGAGGCTGCCGCTGGTGGTACCCGTAACATACACGTTGCCAGATGAGTCTACCGTGATGTCGTTGCCTCCATCAAATGAGATGCTTCCAAACTGCTTTGCCCATTTTTCAATTCCATTTTTAGCATATTTTGTAACAAACACATCCTCAGAACCAATGTCATTACCGGAAGGATTGTCATTGATGACACCTGTGACGTACACATTATCAAACGAATCTGTGGTGATGCCGCCATGTTCCTCAAGTGAGTTGTTGCCAAACTGCTTTGCCCATTTTTCAACTCCGTCTGGATTATACTTTACAACAAAAACGTCATATGTACCAGTATTTCTGCCAAAAAGATCTCCGTTTGTATGACCTGTAACATATGCATTACCAGATGAGTCTGCAGCGATGTCAAAACCGATATCACGATCATCACTTCCAAACTGCTTTGCCCACACCTGGTTTCCGTCCGTGTCGTACTTTGCAACATAGGCATCAACCATTCCCGCATTGGTGCCAAATAGATCTCCTCTTGTGTAACCTGTGATGTACACGTTGCCCAGGGGGTCAGCAGCGACGCCAATGCCTTCAACAAGGGAGTCGTTGCCAAACTGCTTTGCCCAAACTTTATTCCCATCCGTGTCGTACTTTGCAACATAGGCATCATCAGAACCTACATTGGTATCTGAGATGCTGCCGCTGGTGGTACCCGTAACATACACGTTGCCAGATGAGTCCAGAGCGATATTGTTACTACCGTCATGCAGATCACTTCCAAACTGCTTTGCCCACACCTGGTTTCCGTCCGTGTCGTACTTTGCAACATAGGCATCAGATTCTCCGGCAATCACGTCAAAAAAGCTGCCGCCGGTGGTACCTGTGATGTACACGTTGCCAGAGGAGTCAACCGCGACACCGTTGCCCCATTCTCTGTGATTACTTCCAAACTGCTTTGCCCACACCTGGTTTCCGTCTGCATAATACTTTGCAACATAGGCATCAGATTCTCCGGCAACTGTGGCAAAGAGATCTCCACTGGTGGTACCTGTGATGTACACGTTGCCAGATGAGTCAACAGCTACACTACGACCTCCCTCAAATGAATCACTTCCAAACTGAACTGACCATTGCGTTGCTTGTCCAAATGAATCAGACATTCCAACAATGCTAAACAAGACTAATGGGATTATTAGCCAAACAAATTTCATATTTTTTAACACAGATATAGATTTGATAAAGAGTTCTGCCCTTGAATTCATTTTATTAAAGTCCTGAATCAATTGTGCAGTCCCTCCAGGTTTTAAAATATCAGTTCGGGATTTTCCAACAAGGAATACTTGTTATGATCTGGATCATAAAACTCGGACATCTTTGCTCCCCACGGCTGTTTCTTGGGTTCGGACATTTCAACTCCGTTTGATTTTGCTTTTTTGTATGCCTCTTTGATGTCTTTAGTGTAAAACCATATCCCAGTATCGGTTCCAATCTTCTTCCTTAGCTGCTCTTTGATCTCATGTGTCGTATCTATTTTCTCAGGATTCATCAGGCTGATTGGAACATCTGAGTTTTTTGGACGTACTTCAATCCACTTGTATGCCCCAAAGTCTTGATTTTCTTTTTCTTCAAACCCCAATTTCTGTGTGAAAAATTCAAGAGTCTTCTCTTGATCTGACACCATCACTATTGCGCCTCCAAGAGTATCGATTATGTCAGACATGAACTGCCTCCTGCAATACGACATCAATTATCATCATTTTTTCTTTTGTCTTCATTTCCTTATTTTTCTCCGATTAGGGGAATCAGACTTAAAACATGATCTGCAGTCTCATCACTGTTCCACATGTTCACAGGCTGTGTTCCGTTTACGATGACATGACTGCCGTTAGTCGATAAATCAGCCAAGTCTTTGTTTAAGTCTCTCGAAATTTGCCTGAATTCCTCTGGCGATGTCCCTGCAACGTCTTCAGAATCATCTATGATGATGCTTTCCGTAGAGATGACAACAATTGGTAGATCATCTCTGTCATAATGCGCTTCTTTTCCCTGCTCAAAGGACAAGATGATACTACTCATCATGGATTTCATTGCAGAGTATGGCGGATTAAATCTCTGAAACGAGGCCATCATTCCAAGTTCATCAGCTTCCAAGTCCAATCCTGAAAAATTAGACATGTGCAGTATGTTCATGATTCCAAGGTTGCCTGCAAGTTCCATTAGCCAGATGTTTGCCAGCAGCGTCTCGATGTCCTCATCCATCTTTTCTCTAAATTCCGTCCCGTAACGGTTGACCTGATCATGATGATAAGAGTCAATGAAGGCGATTCCTGCCACTTGTTCTTCGTGTTCTGCACTGTAAATCAGACTTGTGATTCCTCCCAGACCGTTCCCTGCCAGGATTACTGGACCGTCAATTTGTGCGTCTTGTAGAAGCTGATGCAGTTCATCTGATAAATTTTTAGGCGTAAATGGAATGTCATTTGCCTTGCTCCAGGCGATTCCTGCAGGATCGTAACTGCACGTACGAACAGTTTCAGATAGATTCTCTTGAAGATCTGAATACACAAAGCTTGGGATTCCTGCTCCGGATATGATGATTATAGTTGGCTGATCATTGTTTTCAGGTCCGGTACAATACATGTGAATTTCACCTTCGTTGACAGAATACATTTTGCCCGGAGGTTCGATGTATGGTATGCTTTGATACGCAATTTGCGACACAGCAAGAAAGCCCACAATCAAAATGACAACAGACATGCCAGAATACTTCAAAATTCTTTTAATTTTCATTTTTCTCCGTCCCAAAATCATATCTGATTTTTGTCAAGTCTTCTGAAACTTCCCACAGCCTTTCAGCATTGCCTAAATCATGTGATGCGTCATTTGATTTTACTATTGTCGGATAACCTCTCCATTCTTGGAATCCTCCAGGTCCGAAATAATCCCCTCCTTTGACAAGAGGATCAACTGCGGCTCTGATTTCAGGCAATGCGCCCATCGAAGTACTTTGAGACATTATTGAATTGGCTATTGCCATTCCGATCTTGTACAGTGGTTTTTTGATAATGTGTTTTGATAGATTGCTCTTTGCCACTCCTGGATGTGCTGCAACTGCAATACCATCAACGTTAAACTTTTCAAATCTTCTTTGTAACTCATAAGTGAACAATAGATTGGCGAGTTTGGTATTTGCATATGCTTTGAATATTGAATATCCTCCATTTTCAAACATGAAATTGTCAAAATTCATTTTACCAGACCTGTGCCCTATGCTACTTACATTGACCACTCGCGATCCTTTGGTGTTTTTTAAATGATGTAGCAATAAACCAGTAAGCGCAAAATGACCTAAATGATTTGTCCCAATTTGCACTTCAAATCCGTCCTTGGTTTTTTCATACGGACAGACAATTCCTGCATTGTTCAAAAGAACATCTAAGTTACCATATTTTTCATTGAATTTTTTTACAAATGAATGAATTGATTTTAAATCGGCTAAATCCAAATTCATGACATTTATTTTTGCGTTTGGATATTCTTCTAATATTTTCTCTTTTGCAATATTTCCATTGTTTATGTTACGACAAGCAAGAATTGCTTGTACACCTTTTGCTGAAAAATACTTTATTGCCTCAAATCCGATGCCGCTGTTACTGCCAGTTACGATTATTGTCTTTTCAGATAGATCAGGAATGTTATCAAACGTCCATTTGTGTTTCATTCTATTTTTTTATTCCACTGTACATTATAACCAAAAAAGAAATCTTTCATTCTGCCAAAAAAAGGCGAATTAATCATTAACACTATCATTGCATTTCTAAACCATTTTTTGACAGGATTTGTAATTAGATACCCTTCTCCAGCAGTACGACCAATTTTTACAATTTTTTCAACTCTTTTTTGACGTAATTGCTGGAATTTTGCAAATGCTTGTTCTATGTCATCAATATCTCTAAGGCATTTGGCAAGCATTAGCCCATCTTCACTTGCCATGGCTGCACCCTGTCCGTTTGTAGGAGAAGTAGCGTGCACTGCATCGCCAATTAAACAAATATTTTGCTTGTACCATGTATCCATTGAAAGCATATCCGATATCGGATATTTTAGAAAAGTAATTTCCTTTGATTTTATAATGTCTTGAATTACTTGTGGATCATTATCGTACATTTCAATCATTGCTTGTTGCCATTTTTCATTAGAGACTTTTTCCATGCCTTCTCTGGTTTCTTCTTTAGGATACGAAACTCCGTTCCACCACCATACATCATCACTGTCAGGAATAACAAAATATGCCAAAAATCCCTTTTTCCCATAATTGCTATGAATTATGTTCAATTCTTTGTTTGTAATTTTTGTTTTACTGTATCCTCCGGTAACTACCATTTTGGTATAGTATGGTTTTGGGGCATTTGGCAAGATTATGCTTCGAGTTTTAGAATGAATTCCATCACTGCCTACAAGCAAATTTCCTTCAGCATTTGTTTCATCTTCAAAATGAGCAGTTACATTTGATTTCCCAATATTAGTAATGCCTTTGATTTTTTTTCCAAAATGCATTGGAATTTGTTTTGATTGAATTTCATCTCTTAGAATTTTAGTTAGATATGCACGCTTGATCATTATGCTGTTGGCACCATAATCCTTTAGGGAATTCTTTTCATCTATTCTTGCAAGTTGTTTTCCGTCATCTTTGTAATGGATTGCACCATTGCAAAGATGTCCTGAGTCTTTGAGTTTGTCATACAGTCCTAAAACTTTGTAAACATTCATTGCATTTGAAGACAAATAATGAAACAATCCAACATTATCTTCAGGTGTTTTACGCGCCTCAAATATTTCAGACTTTATTCCAATTTTATCCAGTGCTAAAGCAAGTACGCACCCTGCAATTCCCCCACCAATGATTATGACTTTTTTATTTTTGAGACTCATTTTATACCTCCAGAAAATTTAGAATGAACCCAAATCTCTGAAGTCATGAGAGTGCAGGATTTTGAACTAGATGTGTTTCTCCTTACAACGAGTTGGATTGACAAATGGCTCTCCTCCCAGACTACCCAAACAAATTATATAAACAAACCGGTCAACCGACCTGTAAAGTATATTTAGAATAAACAAGCACAAAAAACCTTGCTTTTGAGCCTATTTTCAGACATATCATAGATACAAAATTTTGATATATGATAAATTATCATAGTTGCAGATGCAAAAAGGTCCTATGAAAAATCCAGAAGAAATGAAAAAGAAAATTTTGATTTCAGCTGCTAAAAATTTTGCAAAGAAAGGATATGCTGTTACATCTCTAAAAGATATTGCATTAACTGCAAAGGTCAGCAAAGGTGGATTGTATCATCATTTTTCAAATAAAGAAGATCTATTTTTTGCAGTATGTACTGAAAATGTCAATACTGCAATGAAAAAAACATTAGATTTTTTTGAAAAAAGACAAGATGTACAACTGTGTAAAGAAGACACAATGCTAGAAGATTTAGAAGAATATTATGATAATGTTGTTGTAGGTACAAGAGACTTTGAGAGACTTTGGATTGAGGGAATTATGGAATCAGATCATAACATCAAACTCAAAAAAATGTTGTTGAAAATAGATAAAGATGCTGAAGTATGGGGCATTCAGACATTAAAACAGATCAGAGATACATCTAATCTTCTCAAAGGATATTCTGATTCAGAGTTATATGACATCATGCACGGTTTTGTTGCTTTGTATAAGGGAATTGTTGTAGAGCGATTAATGGGAAAAAACCCAAAAGAATCAAAGAAAGCGTGGATCCAGACAGTTTATGCAATTTACAATTCAAAAAATAACTTAAAATAAAAAAATTAATATATTTTGAGTTTTATCTTATTCTTTCATCCCAAATATACATTGTACAAATAAATCCCATCTGTAGATTTGTCCTACAAAGAAGACGTGAAGAATCAGCATGTAATTTAAATAGTTAAATAAATCTTTAATTATTGAATCATAATGGAGTCACCTTGGAAAGCTATGGCCGATGACAGCAGAAGACAAATTCTGCTGTTGCTCAAGAAGAAAAACATGACGCCTACAGAGATTTCATCTCATTTTAATTTCACGTTGCCTGCTTTGTCCACTCATCTCAAAATTCTGAAAAACTGTGATCTGGTTACAGAGAAAAGATCTGGAAAAAACAGGGTGTATTCATTAAATCACGATAAAACATTTGAGATGATGAAGTTTTTCAGTCAGATGCACGGCTATTCACTAAACAGTCTCAAAGAATTCTTGGAGAATGAAAAGTAATGGATATAAAAAAAGAACTCGTAATTGATGCCTCTGTATCACGAGTGTATGATGCAATAACTGACATGAAACAAATTTCCCAGTGGTTTCCTGATGTTGTTTCACTAGAACCTAAAATTGGTGGCAAAATTATTTTCAGATTTTCTAGTTCATCATCTAATGTTTCTGACATCATAGAGGGAAAAATAATTGAGATTAAAAAAAATAAAAAACTGGCATATACATGGTCACATCCAGACGTTCCAAATTTTCCACTCACAAAAGTAAGTTGGAATCTGGAACAAGTTGGGAAAAATAAAACTAGGGTTGTGATTGCTCATTCTGGATTTGTTGATGAAAATGTTGTGAGCTTGTACAGCAAGAGGTGGACTGGGATCAGCAAATATTTGGAAATCTTTACTGCATCTAAAAAACCTGCAAATATGCGAAAACAGATCTCCTCAACTGTGACACTGGCATCACTTTGTTTGATATCCATAGTGGTAATTGGCATATTTCAAAAAAGTGATGAATTTGTTACAGGATATTTTTGGCTATCATTGCTTGCAATGTCTCTAATATCGATTCCATTCATTAACAAATACAAAAAATTTTCATGGAGGGACAAACCAGCAATCACATCCATTGGAATAACAGTTCTTGCACAAGTTATAGTCACTGTTTATTGGGGATTAGCATTTAGCGATATCAACGTGCCGCTGGTAGAACGTTTGGTGATGGATACAACATTGTTTTACTCGTTAATGGTTTCTTTACTTCCAATAGGATTTGGGATTTCATATGCCGTAATCAGGTTCACAGACAAATCAAAAATTACACAAGGAACAGAACTAGTTACAATCCAGTTTTCGGAGAGAAAAATTAATGTATTACTGATTG
>JAVJHY011928062.1:0-32386 GCA_035593235.1 Phascolosoma agassizii
AAATGCGCCTTCGTCAGGTGAGGTAGACAAACCGGAAAGCTGGAAAAGACGTTCTTTAGTATACGAGTTCAATCGCACGGTCGAAAGCAGTAAAGGTATTTCAAACGGGACCGTAAAAAAATGGCTGAAGGCTCATAGACCCAAACATGCGATTTCTCCGAGAATGACCGATTACTGCGAAATGTGTGCTGAGTGTAGGGAGCAAAAGAGAAGATATGAAACGATTTCATTACGCTTGCAACAAGAAGGCAATGGCAGTGAAAGAAAGATACGTGAGAGTCAAGCTCTCGCTGAGTCGTACGGATTATTGCTGGAAGAGCACAGGATGGATGCCGGATTCGAACTTGATCACTATCGGCAAAAAACCAAGAAAAGTCGCTCTCTGTACCATCGTATCGAGGAATTGCAAAAAAGGAAATCAAAAGCCGATAAAACAAATTTGCAGGAGATTGAAAAGCAAATCATTTTTTCTCTTTCCTTGGACTACCAGCAGTCTAAGCTTACACCACATTGGGGGTTCTCCGCTCAACCAAGCGAGACTTATTATCTCCGAAAGTTGTCCCATACTATTTTTGGTATTGTCGATCACACGCTCGCTAAGGATGTTGTATACGTTTTAGATGAGCGAGCTGGAGGCGCCAAAAATGCAGACATGACAATTTCATTAGTCGATCATTATATATATCGGAATTTACCTTCCTGGGCGAAGCATTTATGCTTATTCATGGACAATGGTACAACAAACAAGAACCAATTCATAATCCAATGGGCAATGGAAGTTGTTGAAAGGCGTGATTACGATAGTATTCGACAATGCTTCTTTATTCCCGACCACGGAAAAAGCGATGCAGACCGTCTTTTTTCTCGAATTTCTCATGCTTTCGGCAACAATGACGCATTTGTTCCCAGTCAGCTTTCGACGTTAATCCGCGATACCCTTGCCCCGACAGGCACCTGCATACAGGCAAGCAACCGTGACATTGTGGACTGGAAAAATCTCTTGACAAAAAAGTATGCTCCTTTGAAAAATATCAAAAGCTATCGCGATTTTTCGGTCAAGCGCAATGCCAAAGGAAAGGTCCTTGTGTATCATAAGGAATGCTGCTACACTGGAGATTATGCCCATAAAAATCTAGTAAAAGAAAATGATTATGAGGTCTTGGATCTGAAGAAAGAATCCAAAAACTTTACATATGAAGCCAAAGATATGAGTTCGGATTTATCTCAAGAAAAGATTAATGACTTGGTCAAAATGTATGACAAATTTATAGATCCGAGTTTGCGCCCTGAATGGCTTCCTAAAACTCAATCAATCATGACTGCAAATGAGTCGATTTCTTCGACTTCTTCAGAATTAGCACGTCAACATAGAGCAACATTGAGGAAAAGAAAAAAGGGCAAAAATTCTTAAAGGAAAAACGCACATAATGTTCCGTTTCAGAATGGCCGGTTCACATTTGTTACTGATTGCGGCGACTAATCCGTAAAACTGGAGCTAAAGTCGTAAATTTTTTCTCCAGCCTTACTCCAACCAAACTTTTCACGAGCTATACGCTCAATCATCCTCGGATCTGTTTTTAATTTGTGGTTAATCGTAAGAGCTTTCTCATTTGTCTTTTGCTGCCGCAATAAATCTCTTTCTATTTGATTAAGTTCCTTTTGTGTTTTTTGATATTCAATATATGAGGGATATATCATATAAATAACCCAAGCGAACGCTGAGAAAAGAAGAAAACTCACCACATAATTTTTAATGATCATCATAGCTGTTTCGTTACACCGACAGCTCCATAGGGCCTTTATTGTGCTTTGGTAAAATGGGAATATTTACAATTTCGCCAGGTTATCCACCTGAATTTTCAGCCTAAAAATGCGCAAATTTAGCTACAGAGCTCGCCTTGTGTTAGAAATATAGCATAACCAAAGTAACTTCACTACACCTAATATTATACGAAAATTTTGTCAAAAATTTTATTCCCTGCCGCAGAATTGAAATATTAAGAAATTATTGTCGCTATGTAAATCGCCGAACACTGGTTTGGGAATAAATCTTGAAAAATGTTAAACTAACCAAAGTAAAATTAGAAACCGTCTAAAGATAGACTGTATAACTTTTGCGTCCATTTTAAGCGAAAATTTTGAGGGTCATCAGTCATAAAAGGTGTCAAGTAAGCTAGGCTAGTCCTGCTGTTTAAATTCTGGGATTACCAAAAATTATACATCAAACCTGAACATAACCTGCACTGGTAATTTTTTAACTGTTACCTACTAAAATTAATCATAGAAAAGTTGTGCTAGCTTTTACCTAGCCGGCGATTTTGGTGGTAATTGCAAATGGAAAAAAAACAGATTTCCGCATTAGAAACGTTTTATTCGAATCTATTTTCGTCTGGATTTTTTGTCATTGATGAAAAAGAGCCGTATTTTCCAGAGAAACTGCTTCAAATAATTTGGAATGAGCAGATCCTAACCAAGGCTTTATCGACTGCCTGCGGCGAAAAATTGGAAATTGTTCATCAGGGGACTTGGAATGTAGAATCTGGGCCTGATTTTCGCGATGCAGTAATCGCCATCAACGGTAAGATAAGATATGGCGATGTTGAGATACATTTTCACCCTGAAGACTGGAATAAGCATGGTCATCAACTGAATTCAGACTATGACCAGGTAATCCTTCACTGTGTATGGCAAGGCGATCGAAAGTCTTGCACAGAATATCCAAGCGGCGTACCTCTCTTTATCCTTTCTAACTTTCTTGCGGTTTCGATAAAACAAATAATTTCGCAGGTTAATTTCGATACTTACACTTACGCTAGGAAAGTGTCTCCATGTCAGGAAGCGGCATGGATATCCAGGTTGGAGAATGGACGGTTATCGGAATTATTACAATCCCATGGCATCACTCGTATCCTCCAAAAAGCTAATAATTACACACACGATATTGAAAAATATGGCATTGACAATGCGGCGTACCGAGCATTGTTTGATGTTATGGGATATAAGAATAACCGTAAACCCTTTCGAGAACTGTCCTTGATGGTCCCCTTGGAAGAACTTTCTTCATATCCCTCTAAGGAGGCGATTGCAGTGCTTTTTGGAAATGCGGGATTATTGCCTGACCCAAGTTATGCAGACATTCACCTTGAATACATTGATTGGGTACAAGAAATGTGGTCTGTATGGTGGTCTAAGCGGAAAAGATATCAGCCAATACAATGGAAAAAAAATAAATTTAGACCTTTTAACTCACCGGAGCGCAGGCTGTTGGCTGGCTACTTGGTTTTAAATAAAAATTCTTTTCGACTAGGTGGAGCTATCATTGAGACGCTTTTAGAACACAAAGCCCCGGAAAAGGGTTTGAAAAAAGTTCAGCAGGTATTTGAAATTAAACCCGAATCCAAATTTCTACGATTTCTAACGTTTAGCCGCGTGCTCGATAAACCAATCGCACTTTTAGGAAAGGATCGAATTAACGACCTGGTCGCGAATTTTGCGATTCCATTTTTCTTTGCATATTGCTTATTAAATGGTAGCACTGAACAATGCTTGAAAGGCAAGAGCATTCTGATTAAAATTCCCTGTCTTCAGGACAATCGCTTGCTTAAAGAAGCTGTGCATCGTTTTCTTGTACCTCCTAGCCGTAGCAAAGAGGTTATAACAAACGCCTGCGCTCAACAAGGAATGTTGTTTCTGTATAACAGCACATTGAAAAATCAAGCGAGAAAAAATTAACACGGTTTGCTACAAAATTATAGGTTGAAGATACCGAATTCCAAATTATGTTCGAAGAGAAAGTCAAAGGAAAGCTGGTTGATTAGGTAATCATGCGTAAACGTGCATTGTCTTGACTCAATGAACGTTACGCCTAATCGATATCGAAGGTGGTTGTAAACCGTAACACCGCCGAAGATAGTATTGCAATCGGTTCAAAAAAAAATGAATATTCCTTGAATTATACTTTTCCATATGGAAATATATGAAATTACATCTACGTTAAGACTCATTATTTTTCAGGGAAAATTTTATTGCTTTCTTTGGATTATACGAAATTTTCGTTTGTCACGTTTAATAAATTAGGACGAATTCAATGAGATATGCGGTTTTTGGGGATGTACATGCGAATTTAGAAGCGCTTTCTGTGGTGTTAGAAGAAACTGAAAAGCTTGGTGTAGACAGCTATCTCTGCATTGGTGACATCGTTGGTTACAACGCAGATCCTAGTAAATGCCTTAATCAAATAAAAGAACTACCGCTTGCTGGAGTCGTAAAAGGCAACCATGATGAGCAGGCGTCGGAAGACACAGAATTAGCTGGTTTTAATGCCCAGGCCGCAATGGCAATTGAATGGACTCGCAATAATCTTTCGCCCGAACAAAGAGATTGGTTGCGCAAGCTACGGTTAACCATGCAAATAGGGAAAATAACGATCGTTCACGCTTCTCTTGATTCGCCTAAGCGTTGGGGCTATATCTTTGACAAGCTTTCGGCCGGTGCCAGTTTCAGTTATCAATTTTCCCAAATTTGCTTTTGTGGCCATTCCCATGTACCGCTCGCGTTCGAGAAATTCGGCACCATCCAAGGGGGAAAGTATACGGAGATCAAGATTCAACCTGGCCACAAATACTTAATTAATGTCGGCAGTGTCGGACAACCGCGAGATGGAGACTGGAGAGCAGCTTTCGTTATCTATGATTCAGATAAAAGTCTTGTAACCTTGCACAGGTTGCCATATGACATTAAGACAGCTCAGGAAAAAATTATCAAAGCAGGTCTACCGGAACGGCTTGCCCTTCGCTTGGAAAAGGGTGCCTGATGAATGAGAGTATTGGTTATTAAGCCAAGCAGTATAGGCGACATCATTCATACCCTCCCCGCTATCCGAATAATCAAGAAAAATTTTCCCAATTCTCATATTTCATGGGTGGTCTTTGATCAGTTTCGTCAATTTGCAGAACTGTTCAGCGACGTTGACGAGATTATTGTTTTCAGGAGGAGAGAGTGGGCAAAGTTATCAAACTCTTATCAATTACTCCAATTCTTCTACCGTTTACGAAGGGCGCATTTCGATTTCGTGCTTGATTTTCAAGGATTATTCAGAAGCGGCATTATTGCATTTTTTGCTAAAAGCCTAGTCAAAGTCGGCTTCGCAGATGCCCGTGAAGGTTCATCTTTTTTTTACCGTGACACAGTTTCACCTCCAGTATCAGCCAAGCATGCCGTGGAGAAGAATATCTACTTAGTCAACCACACCTTTAAAACTTCCGATTGCTATTCGTCTCCTCATTTCAGGACTGATCCCGAAATCGTAACAAAGGCATGCACGCTCTTAAAAAAGTTTGGGTTTGAAAAAAACGACTATTTAGTTGCTTTGGCTCCCGGCGCGCGCTGGTTGAGTAAGATCTGGCCAAGTTTTTTTTTTCTGAGGTAATTCGAGACGTCTCTGAATCATCGGCCCGGCAAGTCCAGTTTTGGATTCTTGGAACCCAAGACGAGCGACACATTGGTGAACAAATTCTTTCCTCAACAGGTTGCCAAAACGTTAAAAATCTTATGGGCTTGACAGAACTGCCTGTCGTTGTTCAATTATTGAAACAAAGTGTTATGCTGATAACCAATGACAGCGGTCCTATGCACATTGCCGCAGCACTCAATATTCCAACAGTTTCATTTTTCGGTCCGACAGATCCAGAGAAAACCGGCCCTTTTGGGCAAGGCCATAAGATATTCCAGACAAAGGTATCTTGTGCTCCATGCTTTCAACGCAAATGCCCGCTCAATGAACAATTGTGTTTATTTGACGTTGTAAATCACCGTGATGTCAGTGACTACATTATCCGCCACCTTTCTTCGCATAATAAACCCCACAGAGAACATTGAAAATTTTAGGCAAATGAAAAAACTTTTTTTGATGGCAACCGCTTTGGTTTTAATTGGGGTATACCATGCAAATGGGCAGATTAGCATTGTACTGTCGACAGATCGAGATAGGTATATACAATTTGAGCCTGTAAAGGTGACAATCACGCTAAAAAATTACAGTGGCCAAACTTTGGATTTCGGAAATACCGGGAAAGGTGATACAGGCTACTTAAAATTTCAAATAACGGATGTCGTTGGAAAACTTGTTACACAAATAAAACCTAATCTGGAGCTTGCGAAAGACCTTGCGTTATTTCCAGGAGCGACCAAGTCTATTTCGTTTACTCTATCCGAATTCTTCGACATTCAAAAGGAGGAGGACTATGAGCTTGTTGCTCGGGTTGGTCACAACCGATTCAAAGATGATTTCCTATCGAAATCCGTCCATTTCCAGGTGCGAAGCGGCATTCGAGTTTGGAACCGTGTTGTTGGGTTACCGGATCCTCAAAAAAGCGAAACTATCACTACCCGAATTTGTAGCTTGAATACGATTCATTACGATGATGGCGATATTTACTTCCTTCAAATTGAAGATGACGATTTTGTGTATACGACCTTACGGTTGGGGCCTAGAGTTCTCGGGATTAACCCGTTATGTGAGGTTGACGCTTTGAGTCGCGTGCATACCCTAATTCAAACAGCCCCTCGCTTATTGAACTATCGAATCTTTGATTTACAGGGTGATCTGAAACAAAATAATTATTACCTTGCTGAAAAAACGGTGCCAACATTATATCGAGATTCGGAGTTGGGAACCGTCACCGTTATGGGCGGAAAAAAAGCCGTTGAAGGAGTAGATTTCAATTTGAGTGGCAAGGAGAAATCAACTCTCGATCCAATCACTGGTGACATGCCCAGGGATAAGTGATTTTCTTTTGAGATTCTATTGCATTCTAATTCTTGACAATTTATTGGCCTCTGCATTCAATCTTCGAGAAATGTCCTCGAATGCTATCCAAATCAGAAAAAAACAGTCATAATGTTTGTTGACAAGGTAAGGATAAACGTAAAAGGTGGAAAGGGTGGTGACGGATGTGTAAGCTTTCACCGGGCACGTTTTTTACCTAAAGGGGGCCCCGATGGGGGCGATGGAGGAAATGGAGGAAATATTGTAATAGAAGCCAGTCCCAACGAACAAGATCTCAAACCATTGAAGTTCATGAATCATTTCGAGGGTGAGAGTGGTTCTCGTGGTACAGGAAACAATCGGCATGGACGATGTGGTAAAGATGTGCGTATCTCAGTGCCGATTGGAACTCTAGTAAAAGACACCGAAGATAATGATCGGGTAACAGCTGATCTAAACAATTTGAACACTAAGGTAATTGTGGCGCTTGGCGGCAAGGGCGGCAAGGGAAATACGCGATATCTTTCGAGTGTAAATCGTTCTCCCCGAAAGTACCAATTGGGACGAATGGGAGAAGAGTTCAATCTAGAATTGGAGCTGAAGACGATTGCCGACATTGGCCTGATTGGTTACCCGAACGTTGGAAAATCAACTTACTTAAATGTGGTTTCCAACGCCAAACCAAAAGTTGCGGCCTATCCATTTACAACACTGGCCCCAAACATTGGCGTCGTTGAATTTGAAGATATTTTTCGAATGACGATAGCAGATATCCCGGGGATTATTGATGGGGCCCATAAAAACGTTGGGCTTGGGTTCGAATTCCTCAAGCATATTGAGCGGTCGAAGGTGCTTGCATTCGTTCTAGATATGGGAAATAATGAAAACAATCCACCGTGGGAAAACCTGAAATCATTACGGAAAGAATTGAACTACTATCAACCTGGTTTAACCAATCGGCCTTCCATTATCTTGGCGAACAAGATGGACGCTGATTTAGCCAGGGATAACCTGCGATTATTGCGATCTTCCACCAATTTAGAAATTTGCCCGATTTCTGCTAAACAGAAATTAAACATTGACGATTCACTGAATTGTTTGCGAAATCTAATTAGGAGCTGAACCAAAACCCGAAAGTAGGATAGACTTTCCTGTCCCTGCAAAGGTCCGGTTTTGGTCAAGTTAGAAAACCTAATCTTTTATTTTCGCAATATTATTCTCGAAATTCCGGAGTTTTCCTTCATCCACTATTTATTCAAGAAAGCCAAAATTTTGGAAACATATTCGGACCGAATTTCGAGGACTAAATTCATAGATGTCCCGATTCTACGGTGATGTGCATAGTGATCCCATGCTTTTTGGGTTCAATTGCTGCAGATGCGGATTGATTTATCAGCGAAACTCAACCGAAAGGAGATTTACGGTTGGCTGGCTTAGGAAATTATAAAATTAAATTGATGTTGGCAATCCATGATATAATGTATGGGGTTTTCCTCGGAATTGACAATAGATGGCAGCAGATTGGCCTCATTGTTACCAATAAGAATAATAACTAGGACATTATCGAATGGGCAAGCAATATAATAAACTCCAAAAGCGAGTTCGACGAAAGCGATACCGGCAACGGGTAAAAGAACTGAAAAAGGCAAATAGAGCAAATTCCACTTCCTGATTCGGTCAATGGAATTGTCTGCTACGCCAAGCATTTTTTCTGGAGTTACTGATTATCACTGGTGTAGTGCATTAGTTTGTTGAGGATGATGTAAAGATCATTTGTCTGGCTTTTTGATCGCCAGATCGTAAATCACTATCATTCCACATTAAGATTAATATTGAGGTAATTTTTTTCACGCCTCCATTGCCCCATGTGGGCTATGGCAGTGATTTTAAATTTAGAATATTGGCTACTTATTTTTTGGGATAGATGTATGAAATTGAAGGGATGTTACACGGCATTGGTCACTCCGTTCGAAAAGGGAAAGATTGCTTATTCAACGGTGGTCGATCTGGTGGAGGAACAAATAGCCGCAGGTATAGACGGTGTTGTCCCAGCCGGAACCACGGGCGAATCTCCAACTTTGAGTTTCGATGAACATAAAAAACTAATCAAGACGGTTATCGAAACTGCGAAAGGACGTTGCCAAGTTATTGCTGGTACCGGTGGGAATTCGACTGCAGAAGCCTTAGAGCTTACTAAATTTGCTAAGGAGGAGGGAGCTGACGCAACTTTGCAAGTGACCCCATATTACAATAAGCCTAACCAAGAGGGGTTATATCGGCATTTTATGACGATTGCGGATGAGATCGGGCTACCGGTGTTACTCTATAATATTCCGGGACGCGCAGGAATTGCGATTAGTTTGGATACCATTAAGCGGCTTTCGTCCAACAGCAACGTCGTTGGAATCAAGGAAGCCAGTGGTGATATTGATCGCGTGAGCGATATGATTTACCGCAGTGATATTGACGTCATTAGT
Organism: Phascolosoma agassizii; assembly: GCA_035593235.1. Lineage (NCBI taxonomy): Eukaryota > Metazoa > Annelida > Sipuncula > Phascolosomatiformes > Phascolosomatidae > Phascolosoma > Phascolosoma agassizii. The sequence continues at coordinate 9,244 of JAVJHY011928062.1, forward strand.
GGTGACGATAGCATGACCTTACCAATGATCGCTCTCGGTGCGGTCGGGGTGGTGAGTGTTGCATCCAACTTAATACCGAAAGAAGTTCATCAATTGACACACACAGCAATGAGCGATGATATTTCGACAGCACGAGAATTACATTTTAAGTATTACCAGATGTTTAAGTCTCTATTTTTGGAGACTAATCCAATACCTATAAAAGCAGCAATGGCGATGATAGGCAAAATTGAAGAGGAATATCGACTTCCGTTATGGCAAATGGGGGCCACCACGCGTGCTCAACTGGCAGAAGTTGTAAGAGAATTCGAATTTATTTGATAAGAGAAGATAAAAAATTATGCTTGCCGCGACAATAACAGGCGCCTCGGGGCGTATGGGAAAAGAACTCATTCAGCTTATTGCTAATAATCCAGATTTCAAACTGGTAGGTGCCGTCGAGACCAAAGATCACCCCGCTGTCGGAGATGATGCCGGTTTAAATGCTGGCCTAGCAAACCTCAACATCAAAATAGCAGATAATCTATCACAGCAGGTAATTTCCCAAACAGATGTCGTTATTGATTTTTCAACACCAGAGGCGACATTATCAACTATATCCATGGCGGTTAAAGAAAATTGTGGTGTCGTGGTTGGGACAACAGGGTTTTCCGAAGACGAAAAAGATTTGATAAAAAATTTAGCCAGTCAAGGAGGACGTATCGTCTTGGCGCCAAATATGAGTATCGGCATTAATCTCCTATTTCGACTATGTCGAGAAGCCGCAAAGATTTTGGGACAAGAATACGATGTGGAAATCGTCGAAATGCATCATAGGCAAAAAAAGGACGCACCAAGCGGTACCGCGGTGAAACTGGGTGAAATTATAGCTGCCGTTAAAAATTTGACTTACCTTACAGACGCGCGTCACGGCCGATCTGGTTTGGTTGGCAAGCGAACGAACCGAGAGATAGGTATGCATTCCGTTCGTGGTGGAGATGTAGTGGGGGATCATCAGGTCATTTTTGCTGGAGATGGGGAACGAATCGAACTTGTTCACAAGGCATCGCGTCGCACCACGTTCGCGAAAGGAGCACTTTGTGCCGCCAAATTTCTTAAGACGGCTGAACCCGGTCTTTATTCTATGGAAGACGTCCTTGACTTTGGTTAAGAAGCGCTAATAGTCGTGAAAAAAAACGGATTTGCGCCAATCTCTATAAGAGTGTCCGGCAAAAATTAATTGACATAATTAATCCCATAGGGGTAACCAAGATTGGCATACGAAATATTTAAATTTACCCGTACAGGTAAAACATCGGTGACCGTCAACTAATGGAACCGTTAATAACAACGTGGCACAATTATATTGAATTCCTTAGTAGTAACTGGAGGGACTTGGCAATTTATGTTGGGATAATGATACTTTGCCTTTGGTCAGCCTCGTATTCGGCCTCGATTGCTGAAACCAAATTACGCCGGCCTTGGATCCATTTTGCTATCGGGCTGTTTTTTCCGGTGGTTTATCCTGCCATCGCGCTCGTGAAACTCCCCACCCATAGCGGTCGAAATCAAGGTCACGAAAAAAAGGAAAAGGTATCAAAAAAAGAAGAAGGGCCTCCTCCTGTCGAGATATCCCCAGCCATCCTGGAGAACGCCGCACCTTCGTTGGTCAGTGCAGAAATGTTGGAGAAATCACATGTTGCCTTCGATCAAGATTATTTTAAGAAGATTGCTGTGGATATGTCTGGTAATTATCGTGGCCCTTTTTTGATAACAATTAGTAACGAAAAATTAAAAGTCGAACGTATTATTGATCCGCTACCCAACGTGCTTTTAGTTGAGTTCATTTCTGGAGATGGAAAATTGCAAAACATGCGTTTACCCTACAAAAACATTGAAGCATGTGTAGAACTGTAATAAATTTTCAACTCTTTCCTTTTTAGTCTTACTTTGTTAACTTGTTGTGGATAGCATACCCCTAAAGCATGTGTTTAGTCTTTTTGGGTAACTAGAGGTGTTTTTCCAACAGCTTGTTTGATGTATTACAAAAAATTCATTTTTTGCCATAAAAATTACATATCTCCATATTTGATTTATTCCCCATCAAGGATAGATAATTTGGCCCTGAATAATCGCCCGGGGAATAGGAATCCAGACCCTTTTCATTTCCTTAAAAGGATACAGAATCCATCTTTTGAAGAAGCATTGAATTCACTTCGGCATAAGATCTATATCGACAACATAAACTTTTATCTCCTGGATGCTTAAGCTATTTTCCAGTAATTTTTTTTTTGCTGCTACAAGGGATACAAATTCCAAAAACAAAGATTCGTAAATCGCTAATATTAAAAATTTTATGTTTGAGAAAATCGTTGAAAACATTTCGTTTCCGGAGCAAGAGAAAAAAATTCTATCCTTTTGGGACCGGAACGATATCTTCAAAAAGTCCCTGAGCCAAAGAAAGAAAGGAGAGGAATATGTCTTCTACGACGGTCCACCATTTGCTACTGGGCTTCCTCATTATGGCCACCTCCTGGCCGGTACCATAAAAGACGTTGTCCCACGATACCAAACAATGCTAGGTAAATACGTTGATCGTGTGTTTGGTTGGGACTGTCACGGATTACCGGTTGAAAATGAGATGGAACGCGAGCTGGGTATAAAGAGTAAACATGAAATCGAGGAATATGGTGTTCATCGATTTAACGAAGAATGTCGAAATATTGTACTTCGCTATACATCTGAATGGCAGAAAGTTGTTCGAAGAATTGGACGATGGGTAGATTTCGAAAACGGATATCGCACAATGGACAAAAATTTTATGGAGTCCATATGGTGGGTATTCAAAGAATTATGGCTAAAGAAGCTCATATATGAAGGCAACAAGGTTCTTCCTTATTGTCCTAGATGCGCCACACCGCTGTCAAATTTCGAGGCCAACCAAGGTTACCAGGAGGTTGATGATCCGTCAATAACGGTTCGGTTTAAGCTCAGTAGAGAAGAAAATACTTATTTCCTTGTTTGGACGACAACTCCATGGACATTGCCTTCCAATATGGCGCTCGCAGTAGGAGAAGATATTGACTACGCCAAAATATTAGATGGCGACCAAATTTATATTCTTTCAATGGAGCGAATCTCGGAATACTACCGGGAAGCGAATCAACCCAAAATATTAGCACAGTTTAAGGGTAAAGACCTGGTTAATTCTAATTATGAACCGCTGTTCCCCTATTTTAATGACTTGGTGACTGATGGAGCATTCCGGGTTGTTTCCGCAGAATTTGTATCCATATCAGAAGGAACGGGAATTGTTCATATTGCACCGGGGTTTGGAGAAGACGACGCCAAGGTTGGGAAAGCGAAAGGCATTCCCTCGGTATGTCCAGTAGATTCAGAATGTCAGTTTAATTCAGATATAGCAGATTTCAGTGGGCGTTTCGTAAAAGATTGCGACAGAGAAATTATCGCTAAGCTAAAACGAGATGGGCAATTGATCCATCGAGGTACGATTCGTCATAATTATCCCCATTGTTGGCGCTGTGAGTCGCCGTTGATCTACAGGGAAATCTCCACTTGGTTTGTAAGTGTCGAGAAGATCAAGGAGCAATTGCTGCATGCAAATAGTCAAATTCATTGGATGCCGGAACACATTAAAAACGGCCGCTTTGGTAAATGGATAGAAAATGCCCATGACTGGGCAATATCTCGTAATAGGTATTGGGGATGCCCCATACCCATCTGGAAAAACGACCAAACTGGAGAAATTCTGTGCGTAGGTTCCATTTCAGAACTTGAGGACTTAAGCGGGGCTGAGATTAAGGATATCCACAAACATTTTATCGATAGCATTAAAATTACTTCCACCCAATCGGGAGAAAGTTTAGAACGCGTCCCCGAGGTTCTGGATTGTTGGTTTGAAAGCGGGTCAATGCCGTATGCTCAACGACACTATCCATTTGAAAACAAAGAATGGTTGGAAAATCATTTTCCCGCCGATTTCATTGCTGAGGGGCTCGACCAAACCCGCGGCTGGTTTTATACATTAGTGGTTCTTGGTGTTGCGTTATTTGACCGACCAGCATTTAAGAATGTGATTGTCAACGGTTTGGTTTTGGCCGAAGATGGTCGAAAAATGTCTAAGCGCTTGAAAAATTATCCAGATCCTGAATATATCATGGATAAATATGGCGCTGACGCCTTGCGTCTATGTTTGTTGTCATCCCCGGTGCTTAAGGGAGAGGATTTACGTTTCTCAGAAAACACGGTTAAAGAAACAATTCGTTCGGTAATGCTGCCCTTGTGGAATTCCTATAGCTTCTTCCTTATGTATGCGATACCCGATAAATGGAAGCCGGAAGTGGAGTTTCATGAACTACCGAAAACTCTTCATCATGTGCTAGATCGATGGATCTTAGGTCGACTACAGACGTTATTAGAACAGGTCCGTTCACGTATGGACCGCTACGATCTCCAGGGAGCAGCGAGCAGTTTCTCAGCTTTCGTAGATGACCTGACGAATTGGTATATACGTCGCAGTCGACGTAGGTTTTGGAAAAGTGAAAATGATAATGACAAAAATGAAGCTTATCATTCTCTCTATTATGTCCTGATTTCGGTTTGTCAAACCGCTGCGCCGTTCATACCATTTGTTACAGAAACCATTTACCGAAATCTCAGATCTCCAAATATGCCAGAGTCCGTTCATTTATGCGATTTCCCGATCCTTTCTGACCAATTTAAAGATAAAAACCTCGATCGCAAGATGTCCCACACCATTAAAGCCGTTTCGTTGGGTAGGTCATTGCGTAGCCAGGCGAGAATTCGCATTCGACAGCCGCTGAAATCAGCGATTCTAGTGTCCATGAATTCCCAAATACGGCAGGATCTAGAAGAGATGAAGGATATAATTGCCGACGAGTTAAACGTTAAAAGCGTCGTTATTGAAGAGAATGAGGATAGACTAGTACATCTGACCGCTAAAGCGAATTTTCGGGCCCTTGGCCCTCGACTGGGAAAATCCATGAAACACGCAGCGCAAATCATTTCCAGTTTTAACTATGACCAAATTCAGACTCTTCTTGCTGGGCAAACCATTAATATAGAGTTGAATAACGACGGTACCGCAGCGATCACGAATAGCGATATCGAGATCCGTCGTGAAGAAAAACCCGGCATTACTGCTTCAAATCAGGGTGAAGTCACTGTTGCCTTAGATTTGACGTTAAGCGAAGAGTTGGAAATGGAGGGATGGGCACGAGAAATCGTCAATCGCCTCCAAAATCTTCGAAAAGAATCAAATCTTGACGTTACCGATCGGATAAAAATAACGTACTCGGTTCCCGAAGCCGTCGAAAAAATAATCAGACGATTTGGAAACTACATTGCGCGCGAAACACTCTCGGAGGAGTTTAATGGTGTAAAAGATGTTACGGGAATGAAACCTTATACTATAGGCAATCACGACTGTTATTTCTCGGTTGCAAAACAAAATCGGGAAAGTGAAAATTTATAATTTCAATCCAAAATATTGCCCGCGCAAAGTATAAAAGGCAAGACTAAAACCAGAGGAGTGAACGGTTACGAACGATTCTGGCCTTCGCTTAGGAGGTGGCCATCCCTGAGAATATATGACTCATCGGTGAACTTAACCAGCGTGTGATCGTGAGAGACCATGACAATGGTTTTATTTTGGTCGGTTTTCAGCTTATGCAAGATCTCCATAATCTCATGACTGTTTTTATCATCTAGGTTACCAGTGGGTTCGTCTGCAAAAATAATATCTGGCTGGTTCATCAGGGCACGGGCAATAGCAATCCGTTGTTGTTCGCCACCGGATAGCTCGGCTGGGCGATGATTAAGACGATCTCCAATCCCCATCTCTACAAGGAGTTGCGTGGCGCGATCCTTGATTGATTTCAAGTCAGCCTTGGTTAGTCTTCCCGGTAACATAACATTTTCCAACGTATTTAGTTCTGAAAATAAATGATAGGACTGAAATATAAAACCTAGGCGGAGTCGGCGTAATCTTGATTTTTCAAAGCTGTTCATTTGGGTAACGGATTGCCCAAAGCAATGTATCGTACCGCAATCCGGTTTGTCTAAAATCCCAAGTATGCATAATAAGGTCGTTTTTCCGCAGCCAGACTCTCCAGACAACAATATCCAGCTTCCAACCTCGACATAGAGATCAATCCCTTTTAAAACTTCTACTTTTTGTGGGGTAAAGTCATAAGTTTTTCTTATCCCTTTAGCATGTAAAGCAACCGGTTTCACCATTTAGATTTCTTCTCGCAAGGCATCTGCCGGCTGCAATGACGCAGCGAATATTGCTGGTGTCAACGCTGCCATCACTGAGATGACCATCGCGCTAATGATAACCTTCACAACATCCGATGTCTGGACTAAGGCTGGGATCTGACTCAAATGATATAAATCCTTTGGAAAAATCTCTGTTCCCATCACCATGGCGATTATGTTAGCAACACTATTGCGATTGTGAACGATGAGAAGCCCCAGGCCTGTACCCAAGGTGGTGCCGAGCATTCCAACAATCACGCCTTGGGTGACAAAAATGAGAAGTATAGTAACAGGGGTAGCCCCGAGGGCCTTGAGCACACCAATTTCTCGGGTTTTCTGCACAACAACTGTAATCAGAGTCGTTGCGATGCCAAAGGCAGCTACGATCATGATGAATATTAACAGGAAAAACATTAAGTTCTTTTCCACCCTGAGTGCCCCGAATAGACGCTGATTGGTTTGCTCCCACGTCACGGGAACTAAATAGCGAAAGGTTGGGTCATTATTAATTTTTTCCGTAATCGATGCCAGATCAAAGGGATCGCTCGTTTTTAATTGGATGCTGGTTGCGCTACCCCAATTTAACCCAAATAGCTCATCGGCTTTATCCAAATGAAGTACGATGATTGAAGCATCATAGTCATACATTCCTAGAGAGAAAACTCCGGCAACTGTTATTTCTTCAGGCATATAAACTGCATGAGAATCTTTGGTTGTGATCCGGCCATCATCTTCAAATTTTACCATCGCATTTAGTTTTTCCGGCGAATGTATCAAAAATTTATCGCCAACAGTGAGTTGGCATTGGCGGGCCAGTTCTTTACCTATCAGGGCTTCATCTTCCTCAAGCTCGAAGCGTCCTTCCACAATGTTGCTGCCGATGTCCGTAACATTCCGCTCTAAACTGGGAACAATCCCTTTGACGAATTTTGCCAGGACCAGGTCTTGGGTTTGTACTAAAACAGGCCCTTCCACGATGGGGGAAGCCCTTACCCCTTCATCTTCAAGCTTATCAATATAAGGTTGCGGACTTTCGATGGTATCCCCCAAGCTATTGCGCAAATGGATATGGGCTTGCATACCGAGAATTTTTTCCCGAATATCGCGATGGAATCCTGCCATTACTGCTAAAACAATTATGAGAACCGCAACGCCTAAGACTGGGCCAAGAATGGAAAGGAAGGTGATGATTGAAACGAAAGACCTTTTAGGTTTAAGGTATCGACCGGCCAAATACAAGCTGGCATTGCGTAGCATAGGATCTAGGAGGTTTGAGAGTGCAACTCTCGTGACAACTGGCCAACAGTATGCTTAAATGACACATTAGATTTAATTCTACCCTCTATGGAGTCAACAGCGTGGATGACAGTGGCGTGGTTGCGATTGAACGCATCCCCAATTGATGGCAACGAATTATTGGTAAGCTGGCGGGAAAGATACATGGCAATCATTCTTGGGAGCGCAATATTTGCTGGTCGCTTTTTACTGGTCATATCAGCGATACGGATATCGTAGTATTCGGCGACCTTGCGTTGAATCGCCTCGATTGAAATTAATTTTGTGTTTTCAAATTCAAGTTTATCTTTCAGGAGTTCTTCGGCGCGTTCCTTGGTCATTTCTCCACCAAAGGCTGAAATATTCATTATCAATTTTGTCAAAGCACTTTCCAGATTGCGGATATTTGAGCGAATATAACCGGCGATGAAGAATAGGATCTCGTCTGCAATCTTTATCGTTTGTCTTTCTTGTTTTTTCTTTAGAATCGCTACCCGGGTTTCCAGATCAGGCATGAGAATTTCAGCAGAGAGCCCCCAATCAAAACGTGATACCAGACGCTGTTCCAACCCATGAATTTCCTGTGGATTTCTATCGGATGCGAGAATAATCTGTTTGTGGGTGTTATGGAGTGTATTGAAGGTGTGGAAGAACTCTTCTGATGAACCAACTTTTCCCTCAAAGAACTGGACGTCGTCAATAATCAAGAAATCCATGCTACGCAGGTGTCGACGAAATGCCGGCAAACATTTCTTCTGCATTGCCTCAACATAGAGATTAACGAACTCTTCACTTGTTAGGTATTTAATCTTTGACCGTTTTCGTGTTTTTATAACCTCGTTAGCCACTGCCTGCAGCAAGTGCGTTTTACCCAGTCCAACTCCGCCGTATATAAACAAGGGGTTATAGGCCTTGCCAGGTTTTTGGGCGACGGCAAGTGCAGCCGCATGACAAATTCGATTATTGTTTCCTATTACAAAAGTTTCAAAAGTAAAATCTGGCCGGCATTGAAAGTCTCTCACTTTCTTTTTTTCTCCGAGGGTAGCTTTACTTTCCCGGTGTTCCTTCGAGATCTGTTGAGTTTGTGCAGCCAAATTGATGTCGTGTCCAGCTTCAAATTTAATATTGATTTCTCGTCCGGTTATGTCCTTCAAGACCTCTGTAATAATGTCGCTATAGTTGGAGTCCAACCACAGTGCCACAAAATCATTGAGCACACCTAATTTTATTGTCTCATTGGCAGAATCAAATGAGATAGGAATAACACCCGCCAGGTAACGCTGGTAAGTGTCAGTGTCCAATTTTTCCATCAGCCTTTGCTGGACAGTCAACCACGTTGCTGTACAGTCCATAAATTATCTCCACTTATTAACAAAAATCGAAAATATAAATAACATATTGTTAACAGGTTATTAACAAACTCTTATGAACTTTCTTGTTCCCGCTATCGGCCAATATTAACAAATAATCAAATAATATCAAGTATATTATTGAACAACTTTTTCATAATTTTTTTTTAGCTAATTCTTAAGCATTCGGGTGCAATCACATATATTTTGATTTTTTTTTAGCTTAAGCTAAATTCGGGCAGGAAATGTGAAAAAATTCTGCAATATACTGCAGCAGAAATAATTAAAAAAAATGAATAGCAGGCTGAAGGCCGGTGATCGTTTTTGAAAAATCCTTATGCCCAATTGGTTATGCTGATTTTTCACTAATTTCATTATGAGCCGCGTTAAAATAAGTACTACGCGAAATCCGCTAAAAAAATCCGAATTTACTTTGGATTTCGACAATTGAGCTTTTGTTTATGTATTGTCGATGGGCGGATTGAGAAGAATTTATTCTCAGACAGGCTAAATTAAGTCAAATTGATTGTTGAACAATCTCATTTCTTAAGAAATTTTAGCTCATATGCATGATCGGTGCTAAATTGTTATTCCAAAGCTTGAATCCGAATTAACATCGAGGTCTATTCCGTCAAGTTTCAATAATGGTCTACATGCCGATATATTAAAGAAATTGCGCAATAACGAGTATCTGCTAACAAATCTGGTATTTCCCCAATAATAAAATAGATAGGTATATTACTGTTAAGAAGGAGGAAACTTAATGGGAGCCGGTAATACCCATAATCGATCATCAAAGCAGTCATCGTTGGATTCATCTAACCTTGAAGCTGCTCTTCAAAATTCCGTATTCCGAATAAAAGGATACATTCTACCCGCAATTCTTCTTCTCGGTTTCGTTCTTCTCCTGGTTATTGGAGTCGCCTACTATTTTAACAAAAAGAAAATGAAGAATGCCAAGGCGCATTATATGCTTCAACAAGCGTTGGTCGATGAAGAAAATGATGCCCCCATAGAGGAGACAAAACCAGAAAATGATAACGCTGAAAATGCTAAAATAGGGAAGCTTGAAGAGCTCATTAAATCCTTCCCAACATCGCTTGCGGCCAAAGATGCCCAATTTTATTTAGCCAAAATCAACTTTGATCGCGCCAAATTCGATGAAGCTGCTAACCTATTTTCTAAATTTTATCAAGAAAATGCTACTTATGAGCCCCTTGCAACTTCTGCACGCATGGCTGAGGCCAACTGTTTGATGGCTAAAGGTGATTTCGATGGTGCAAGAGCAAAGTTTCAGTTGGTCGCCGATGACTCCCGCTTGAAAACCGCTAAATCGGGAGTGGTAGCACAGGCATTGTATAAAGTAGCTATGTGCGAATTTCTACTAGGGAAATTCGATAAAACCAAAGCGACTCTGAATTCATTGTTAGCATCCTTTGATGACAAAGCCCATACGGAAAATGCGCAATCTTTCCTAGCGAAGATGGACGTAATTCCGCCTGAAAATATGAGGAAGGCGATGTTATCCCTCAAAGATTCGGAGGACGCAAATACCTCTGAAAATTCCAAGGATGCAACGGCGGAAACTGATATTGGTGAGACAGATGCACAAGACGTTAAATCTGCGCAACCGAAAAAGGTCTCGGATGAGCCAGAGAATTTATCTTCCGACAATAAATCGCAAGAGGCTTCAGATCTCTCTGATAAAATAGAGAGTCCTACTGGGGAGGTTAGTGACGAAGGAAGTGCATCTCAAGAAAATAATCCTGAAAAAATGACCGAAAGCCAAGAAAGCGAACCCCCGAAATAGCTTCGATTTTTGGAGTCTTCTTGCGACGATTGGATTTTCGCTTTACTCAGGCAAGTAGCTTGCTCCCATCTTAGAAATTTATGCTTAAGATATGCTAAAATAAATTTGCTATCTGCGATAATTTTTTGCGGATGCCTGCAACATTTCCCACCTGATATGAATTCCACCCTCTTTCTTTTGCTGATGCTATGTTTTCTTCTCGGTCGTCTAAATACAGCGCCGGTACTCCGCCATCGCAAAATTTCTCCTCCATAAATTCATAAATTGGTGAATTCGGCTTAATATCTCCAACTTTATAGCTTAAAACCGCACCACCAATCTGGCCGAAAAATGACAGCTTTTGGAGAACACATCGGTAATGGATATCAGAAATGTTGGAGAAAAAGATAGGTGTCAAGTTCATAGCGAGAATCTCATTGATAACTTCCGCCATTCCGTCAATTTCATCTCCAATCAATCGGTTCCACGCTTGGGTAAGCAATCGGTCGGTCAGGTTCCGTCCTGTTAGATCCTGCAAAATTTCAGTAAATTCAGAAGAAGATATCCGACCGCACTCGAGATTTACAGCAACATCAAAGATTTCAGGACAGCATTCTTTAATGTGGTCTAGAGACTCGAAACCTAACTCAGTGGCACATTCATTTGGACGTATACGAACACAGACATCTCCAATATCCAACGCGATGATGGGAGCAATCGGTATGCTACTGTTTTTTTTAGTCATAAAACTGGTCTATCGACAGACTATTAGGATTTGAGGCGATCCTAAAAAATATAACATCATTCGTTTGTAGAATAAGAATCAAAGTCCTCGGGTTGCACCGTATCTGCAAAACCCCAACGGCGAGAAAATGGCCAGTAAACGAAATTCGCCCGGCCCACTATGTTTCGTCGTGGGACAACTCCCCAAAATCGACTATCCTGGCTGCTCTCGCTGTTATCACCGAGCATAAAATATTCATCTTTTTTTAATGTGAACGTTTCCTGATTATTTCTTAAGTATTGACACGTCACGTGCCCAGGGTGGCTGTAGCCTTTGTATCCCCCCTTTCCAGTATACATTCGGTCAAATCCGGGATGAAAAGAACCGTCAACAATTGAGAATGCTTCTTGACCTGGTTCGCGGACATACAGCTTACGGTCCATAATCTTTAACTCGTCCCCTGGCAATCCTACCAGCCGTTTAATAAAAAAACGTCCCCGGAGGGGATGCCCAAAAACATCTTCAATCCCATCAGTAATAAATACAGTAATATCCCCTCGCTTTGGTTCCATAAAATTAAACCGAACCCGATCGACAAATAAATGATCGCCTAATTGCAGGTAGCCTCGTGCCAGAATATCCCCTTTTTGAAAATAGAATCGTGAGCTTCCATTTGCATTAACTTTGTAAGGCCTTTTTTGTAGGCTAATAATGTCCTTGAGAACATTTTCAGGTTCTCCGGGCAGTTTATAAATCTGATCCCCAATTTGCAATTTGGTATAAGGGAAGAAAAATAGTGGATTTTTTCGAGATACACTAATTCCACCTTTTTCGGAAGGATCTTTAAGATACCCTTCTTCTTGTATGACAATGTCGGTAAATCGTTTTGAGTAGTTGACGTAGTCGAAAATCCGTCTAAAAAAGCCAACTTCTGACGCTTCTGTGGAATTAAAAAAATTTATTCCTAGAAGTGTCGGTTGCATACTGCCAGTTGGAATCTTGAAGGGTTGCAGAAAAAGCGCTCGTGCTCCCATTACTACGCCAAAAACAACAACAAGTAGCTCAAGCCATTCCTTAAGCATTCCCGTATTTTTTGGCGGGGCCTGGTGTAGTACCTTCAAAGAGTCAGTGATAAAAGACTCAGTTTTTTTTATATCAAAATTGGTACGAGTTAACTCTTCCGCTTTTTCCTTAATCTGGTGCAGGCGCTTACCGTCACCTTCATTTAGGACATCTCGATCCCATCTCCAACGATGATCAACCTGCGATATCAAGAGTTTCAATTCGCGCAACCTTTTTTTTCTTAGGCTAATGAAAAACCAATTGTAAATCAAATGAAAAGGCCAAACTACAAAAAGTAGAACGTTGAAGATTATTTGGGCGATTAGCAGCATGGTCGTTAATTAGTTTTGAGATGTCTGCAGGACTTTTATAAAGGCGTCCTGAGGGATGTTTACTTTGCCTATCTGCTTCATTTTTTTCTTTCCCTCTTTCTGTTTTTCCAGCAATTTTCTCTTCCGAGTAATATCACCTCCGTAGCACTTAGCAGTCACATCTTTACGCAACGCAGGAACAGTTTCCCGTGCAATGATCTTTCCCCCAACTACAGCTTGAATGGGTATTTTAAATAAATGTCTCGGTAAAATCTCCTTTAACCTTTCCGCGAGTTGCCTCCCTCTGATGGCGGCATAATCACGATGAACGATAGTTGTAAAGGCATCCACAGGCTCCCCGTTTATATGCAGTTCGAGTTTTACCAGTGGCGATGGACTGTAGCCGCTTGGCTCATAGTCCATGCTACCATACCCTTTTGTCATCGTTTTCAGTTTATCATAGAAATCGATTACTATTTCATGAAGAGGTAACACCGATTTCATCATGATATGATTGTGATCCACGGTATTCGTATCCAAACACACTCCGCGTTTTTCCATAATAAGGTTCATAATAGCACCAATGTACTTGGTTGGGGAGATAATACTTGCATTAACCATAGGTTCTTCGATATGATCAATTGTAGAGGGATCCGGAAGCTGCAGCGGATTTTCCATTTCAATCATTTTGCCAGACTTCGTGTAAACCTGATAGACAACATTAGGATAGGTGGCAATAATATCCATTCCGTATTCCCGCCGTAGACGTTCCTGAATGATTTCCATATGCAAGAGTCCGAGAAACCCACATCGGAAGCCAAAACCCAAAGCAACGGAGGCTTCAGCTTGAAAAATAAAAGCAGCATCATTCAGACTTAATTTGGCCATGCTTTGTTTTAAATTTTCGTAGTCGCCGCTCTCAATCGGGTATATACCACTGAAAACCATGGGCTTCACGGTACGAAAGCCGGGTAACGGTTTCATACAGGAATGGGCCTTACCGGTAACCGTATCGCCAATCTTGGAGTCCTCTGGCGACTTAATATTAGCGATGAAATAACCAACAGTTCCTACTTGTAGCCTTTCAATGGTTTTCATCTCGGGAGATAATTCACCCACTTCTTTTACTTCCGAAACCAACCCTGAGCTGAAGAATTTAACCATAGTCCCCCGTTCAATCGTACCCGATACCATTCTCACGTAGTTCACTACCCCCCGATACGCGTCATACACTGAATCAAAGATGAGTGCGCGAATAACACTGTCACTGGTAGATGGGGGTGGCGGGATCCGTAAAATTATTGCTTCCAGAATTTCGTCAACACCAATCCCCTCTTTCGCACTTGCCAAAATGGCTTCATCGGCAGGTATGGCTAGGATTTCCTCCAATTGTTCGTAACACAATTCAACATCGGCAGCGGGCAAATCAATCTTATTTATAACCGGTATTATCACCAGATTCTGACGTGCCGCAAGATTGACATTAGCAACTGTTTGAGCCTGAACTCCTTGAGCGGCGTCAACCAGGAGCAATGCCCCTTCACAGGCTGCCAGACTTCGGCTGACCTCGTAGCTGAAATCGACATGTCCAGGCGTGTCAATAAGATTCAAAACATATTCTTTTCCATCCTTTGCGTTATAGCGAATGGCTACCGGGTGGGACTTAATGGTGATTCCACGCTCCCTTTCCAAATCCATGCTATCAAGTAGCTGATCCTGAAAGCGCCGCTCATCCACTGTTTGGGTCCGTTGTAAAAATCGGTCTGCCAACGTGGATTTCCCATGATCAATGTGGGCGATAATAGAAAAGTTTCTAATATGATCGGTCATCGGCCAGTAATAATAACAGAGAACAGCTAAAATTCATTGTGTTAAGCGGGCAAGAGGCAATAAAATTCACTAGTCATCTTTCAAAGTTGCTATTCCCCAGCAACTCACAAGGATTCGATATGAATACGTTCATGTCCAACAATTTAATGAGGTGTAATCTACATTAAATAGCCGATCCCGCAATGCCGAATAGCTTGGAATTGACTGACAATCTTTGTTTGTTTGGGAGCCGAAGCGCCACAAATTAATACAAACCTAGGCTGGCTGGTCGGTTATCTGCTCAGAAATTTAGCTGCCTAATTTGTTAGTAAATGGATAGCGTTCGCTGAAAGATAGCCGAAAAGATTTTGCAAGGGGTTCTCTGAGGATCTATCTTCTTAAAATAAAACTGCGCCCGTAGCTCAGCTGGATAGAGCGTCTGCCTCCGGAGCAGAAGGCCACAGGTTCGAATCCTGTCGGGCGTACCATCGAACCTTGGCTTGTAAGGCCAAGTTTAATTGCGCATGACCTCAAAGCTAGCCAGTTAGGCTTTTTCCGTATGGTCTCTAAAAATAATATCCAAAATTAATATTAAATCGATATTGCCATTCGTCGTTTGGATTGGTGCCAAATTCGGTAAATTTTTCATTGCCCACAAAAAAATTGCCATTGGAATAGGCCCAATCCGTATAGATATACCAATTCTGGCGCGCCCATGCGATGCCGATGGTAACCAATTCGCTATCATTAAAACCTGTTTCATCCTTAATGATCGCGCTATACTCGGCGTAAGGAATCATGTAATCCAACCATTTGATGATTGATGTCTCCAATTTATAACTCAAGGAGACCGCCGGAATAGCAGCCTTGGCCGCAACCGGAAAAGCAAAATCAAAGGCGCCAAAGTCAATTAAGTCCGACGACGTTCCACCTGATTGAACCGGATGACGCTCAATATTGTATTCATACTGGGTCCATTGAGTGACCAACTTCCAATTTTTCCATTGATTTACCATGTGCACAGACGCGGCCCAGTGATCGCCATCGTCTTGAGGACCCGAACTCTCCAAAAAACCGAACTGTGCCGAAACGCCTAAATCTGTAGGGATACATTTCTTGGCAAAACTGTAAATGGTACGAACATTAAATTGATTCGATTCTTCATAGCCGTTGCCATCCTCATTGACCACGTCATAGGAATACCGCGCGCTGTCTCTGCTTGCACCGCGCCCATCGCCTTCATCTTGAATATAATAGGCGAGATCGAATTTGAGACCGCCAATGGGTTTGGTGTATTTGAAACCCGCATCCATATCATCAGAAAGCCCTACATAGTAATGTTGATCAAAAAACCAACTTTGCGATACGCCCCAGGCACCAGGACCAAAAGGAACGCGATTAACCCCTACCTGAATTTGACTGCCATCTTCAAAGTTATAGCCTAACCAACCTGTGTGCAGAAAATTATAACCATTGTAAAAACGATAATCGGTCTTACCGACCCATTTTCTATACTTTAAATCCGTATTTATACGGAATGTATCTAACTCAAAATCTCCACCATCCCCGGCGCGTGATGGTCCTCCGCCATTGCGTTTATAATCTCCAATAACATAATTGACCCGGATGGCTCCACCAATTGTTAATGGGCCAATGGTAATGTTAGCCGAATCAGATGGTGCTTGCGGTTGCTCGTCCTTTTGTTCTAACGACTTTTGTAACTCGGCCTGTGCTTGGGATAGCTCGGACTCCAAACTTAAAATATTTTGTTGCAGCTTTTCCACAGATTGAGCTAAAGCATCTACCTTAAATAATGAACCCAAGATATTAACAATAAAAAGCGTTTGAAATACTATAAATACTCGCAGTCGTATCCTTTTGATATTTATATCCTTCCTAAACAAGTTTATTCTATTTTTTCGGCAGATTATTTGGATCAAATTATAACCTGAACTGGTGAGAAAAAACGCCATTCGGCATAACCATTTTGGCATAAATGACTTACAACTGTCAATCTATATTTTTTCGCGGATTCAGGTAATAGCAAATATATTAAGTTGTATTAATTTTAAAAGTTTATGCGATTTGCTAGGTCGCAATCCCTGTGAATTCCCTGCTGAATTTGCTGATTTTTTGTCTTAAAGGATAGTAAAAACCGGATTTCTTTGACATATTGATCACGATAAATTGGGAGGATAGAAAATGCTCTGGTACAACCATGTGGGCTTGGTCGTTATTTTCCTATTCACGGTGGTAGGTTCCGCAAACGATAAAGTTATTTCGCTAGCGACACTTGAGTGGCCACCTTACGTTGGCAAAGAACTCAGTAATAACGGATTTACCACTGAAATCGTAACCACCTGTCTTCTGGATGCGGGATATGAGGTGACGATTAATTTTATGCCCTGGTCCCGCGTACTCAAATACGTAGAAGAAGGTAGGCTTGACGCTGCCTTTCCGGCATATTATTCTGACGAGAGGGCTGAGAAATTCGCGCTGTCCGAACCTATCGCCAAGGGGCCGTTAGTATTTTATAAACGCAAGGATAGATCTATCCATTTCACATCATTAGACGAACTAAATGATTATCGCATCGGCGTTGTCTTAGGGTATGTCAATACCCCAGAATTTGATGAGGCCAGCTATTTAGATAAGCGAATAGCAACAAGTGATATACAAAATTTGAGGAAGCTCATAAAGAATCGTATTGATTTAGTTGTGATTGATCTGTATACAGCTTCTGATATACTCAAAACGGAAATTCCAGAAGGGAAAGAATTACTAAACCACTTGCGGCCGGCTCTCCAGGAAAAGCCACTATATGTTGCTTTTTCAAAAAAAATTAATGAGTATGAGCAGATTCGAAATGACTTTAATTGTAGCTTAGAAAAATTAAGGGAGGAAGGCTATTTGACAAGTATAATGGAAAGATATGATTTAAAATGAATTTTTTTAGTTAAAAACCCGTTATGGTCATTGAAAAACCAAAATTCAGATCCTCAATCGCCGTCAAGCTTTTTCGAACTGTCTTTGGTCTTTACTGCATAATTGCTATTGGAATCACCATAACTCAAATAGTCGTCGAATTTAATTATGAGTCCAAAATCGTTTCCGACGAGATTGAACGCTTAAAAGAGGCCTTTGAACCCTCTCTAGCTGAGACGATGTGGCAAATGAATTTCGAAAGCCTGGAATCATCCCTTGAAGGGATTGTCAGAAATTCGTCCATTATCGGAGTATCGATAGAGGATGAATCGCACCAGCATCTGAAGTCTCGGGGTATTGTTGGAAAGAAAGTGGAATTGCTCATTCAGTCTGAACATGGTGAGCGTAACCGCGATCAACCGGCAAACCATTTCGGATTAACCAAGCTCTACCAATATAGATTCCCCTTGGTCCATAAAGATGTTGATGGCAAGAACCATGTTGTTGGCTTTACGAACATCTACTCTAGTTCAAATATTGTGCTTCAGCGGGTAAAATTCACCCTTCTCTTTACGCTGATTAATTCGATAATAAAAACGCTATTCCTATGGATGATATTTCTATTCTCGGTTAACTTTCTGGTCTCTAAGCCGTTAAATAATTTTACCGACGCCCTATCAAATCTAGATCCTAAGAATCCCCAACTCTTGCCAGAGAAGAACAACCATACCAGGGATGAACTTCAAGTACTATCATCTACCTTCAATCTCATGGTCAAAGAATTAGGAAGAACTACAGTATCCAAAGATTACCTCGACAATGTTATCCAATCCATTGCCGACTCTCTAGTTGTTACGAATCCTGACATGACCATTCAATCCGTTAACCAAGCAACACTTGAAATGTTGGGATATGAAGAGAACGAGCTTGTTGGAACACCACTTAAAGACGTATTTGTTCCCGAGGAGATGTCCAAGACAGCCGCTGTCGAAAACTTAATCGGCAAAGGTTTTGTCCGGAATATTGAAAAAACTTATGTCAAAAAGAATGGGGATAAGGTACCTGTTTCTTTCTCCGCGTCGGTAGTGAAAGATAGCAAGGGCAACTTCCAAGGAATCGTTTGCGTGGCCCATGATTTTTCCCGACATAAGCAGGCTGAAATCGAATTGCAAAAGGCTAAGCAGCAAGCGGAAGAAGCCAACGAGGCCAAGAGTGAATTCCTTGCAAATATGAGCCATGAATTACGCACGCCGCTTCATGGAATTCTTAGTTTTGCCCAGTTTGGAATCAAAAAACATAATTCTGTGGATCCGGCTAAGTTATTGGATTACTTCCAAATGATAGATAATAGCGGTAAAACTCTGCTGGAGCTTCTAAACGACTTACTCGACCTTTCCAAACTCCAATCGGGTAGATTGGAGTTCGAATTTCGGCAAGTCAACATGGTGGAGTTAATTGAACAGGCCATAGGTGAGTTCGCCTCAATGATATCCGAGCGTAACATCAAAATTAAATTTCAGAAATCCGAGTTGAATCCCATTGCTTATGCAGACGCGACTAAGCTTCGACAGGTACTCCGCAATCTGCTTAGCAATGCAATAAAATTTTCTTGCGCAAAAGGTACAATTCAGATCGATTATAGCCAAAACAATGACACAGTCAAAGTGTCTATCTTGGATAACGGAGTTGGGATTCCAGATAATGAGTTGGAGACTATCTTTGATCGATTCATGCAATCTAGCAAAACGAAGACTGGCGCCGGAGGAACCGGCTTAGGATTAGCAATTTGTCGGGAGATTATTACAGCACATAACGGCCTGATTTGGGCAAAAAATAACCCAAATGGTGGTGCTGAATTTATGTTTGAAATACCCCTTAAAAAGTTGAAAAGTGATACAAATGATAAGATACAAAACCTTGCTCTAGCATAGGGATTACGATCAACCATTGATACTTTATATGATTCACTGATTGGTAAAGTTTCAGTTTTCAACGCTATCAGAAATTTATACGATATAAAACGGTGCGACCTGAATGGTGCCGGTAGTTTTATCTTAAGTTGACGACACTGATGGCGGACCCTGTAGGTTCTTTTATGAGGTCGTATACTTAACGATTTTGGGTGTAATTGGAGATTTTTTCTAATCCAAGTTTTTTCATTCGATACCTTAGGGTACTTGGCTTTATTCCTAATTTAGCGGCAGCACCAGATTTTCCTTCAATTACCCCGTTGCATTCTTTTAACGTTAAGAGAATATGTGCTTCCATCAATTCATCCATCGTTTGGGATTTTGCTGGTTGAGTAACGGTGGTTAGGTCATTTTTATGTTCTGGCTTTGCGGGAGTTGAGAAATGGTTTGTTGCTTTTTGAGAAAAATTACAATCCAAATCCAAAATCTCGTTTGTAGCCAGGATTGCGCATCTTTCCACGACGTTCTGAAGTTCACGGATATTGCCAGGCCAACGATAACTGATCAGTTGTTCCAGGCTTGTCGTTTTAAAGGATTTTAGAGTCTTTCCCAATTTTCGACCATAGAGCTTGAGGTAATGACCGATAAGAATAGATATATCTGAATTTCTATCTCTCAATGGGGGAAGATGGATCGGGAACACGCACAATCGATAATATAAATCCTCCCGGAATGTTCCCTTATGAGTCATATCTTCTAAGTCACGATTGGTCGCGGCGATTACCCGTACATCTATTTTAATTGCTTTTTCACTCCCAACTCGATAAATCTCCTGTTCTTGAAGAACTCGCAATAATTTGGCCTGAGCTTCTAAGGACAGTTCACCGATTTCATCCAGGAATAATGTTCCGGTGTGGGCAATTTCGAATCGGCCTTTTTTCTGTTGTACAGCTCCTGTAAATGCCCCCTTTTCATGTCCAAATAATTCGCTTTCAATTAACTCTTTGGGAAGCGCAGCACAATTTAAGGTAACCAAGAGCTTTTGAGCACGCTTACTTTGCTGGTGGACCCGACGTGCAACAAGCTCTTTCCCGGTCCCGGTTTCCCCTATTATGAGGACGGTTGCATCGGTTTCGGCGACTTTAAGAACCTGGTCGATAACCTTCTGCATTTTTTTTGAATTGAAAATAATGGATTGATCAGCCTTGGTAAAATTGGTGACCTCTTCATGTAAGAAATTATTTTCATCCTGGAGTCGATTTTTAAGTTGACGAACTTCGATTAATGCGTTTTCTAATTGGGCAGTACGCTTTTTTACTTTTTGCTCCAGCTCTTCATTTGCATTTTGAAGTTGCAGGCGAAGGTTGCGGATGGTTAAATGGGTAGAAACGCGGGCAAGTACTTCTTCATGCTTTAGAGGTTTTGTAATGTAGTCTACTGACCCCAATTTAAATCCATGCAGCTTATTTTCAATTTCACTGAGAGCGGTCATAAAAATGATGGGAATATCTTTGGTAGATTCCATCGATTTTAACCTTTTGCAGGTTTCATATCCGTCAATTCCCGGCATCAGAACATCTAAGAGAATAAGGTCCGGAAAGTTGTACATGGACTGCTGAATCGCAGTTTCTCCATCTTTAGCTACCCGAACATTATACCCAGCGCCACCCAAACATTCGATCAGGACCTCCAAATTAGCAGGGGTGTCATCTACAATTAAGATTGAACTCTCTGTTTTTTGAGGATCGGAATGATTTTGCATAATTGGGGCCTTTTAGTCCCTTGGTTATGATAGTCTGCAAGAAAAAACAAGAAACTAAGCACGAATAAATCCCAATATAGTTTTTCATTTTTTTCTCTAACGGGGATACATATTCTAGCCTGGGGGTCACCCCAGGACCTGAACATTCACCCTTCTTCTTTCCCTGCAAGGGATACACAATTCTCTATTGGGTTGCGGCTTTCGCTTTAGATTTCATGCATTAATTCTCTATCCAGGTCGTTGCTTCCACACCAGTAATTAAAGTATTCGTCGGATTTTTGGGACTTAACAGTTTCACCAATTGAGATCCCGCACTTCCATACAGGACTTTATGCCATTACCCCTGCCGGAGTTAAAAAACTTAATTTTTCGCCTAACCTTGAGTTAAGTAATCCTCTAATTGTTGAAATTCAAAATCATCTACAAAACGATTAAGTTTCAGCAGAATTGGCTTATATTTGGAATCCATTTTGCCCAGCTTTTGCAAATGATCTCGGACCGCCAAAATTTCTCCTTTTTTCGCGGCTTCAATGATTTGGGCTCGAATGCTTGCAGGAGGAAAAATGATCTTGTCATCACCACTTTCTTTTAAGATGGGTTCATCGGTTTTCTTCTTTTAGTCATATTTGAGCTTCAAAACGTTGCCAATTTTTTCCAATAATTCGGAAATCTTTAGAGGCTTTGAAAGGAAGTCGTCACATCCTGCTTTGAAGCTCTCTTTTTGATTCTTTTCGTAAACGCTTGCGGAAACAGCGAGGATAGGAATGCTATTCAATTTTTTGGACTTTTTAATCCTTCTTGCCGCTTCGAAACCAGGCATGACCAGATCTAGGAGAACCAAGTCCAGCCTTTGGGTTTTGAGTATCGTTAAGCATTCCTTTCCATCTTTGGCCTCTGAAATTTCAAATCCAATCGATTCGAGAGAGGCCCGCACAACATCCCGATTTTCCTGCTTATCATCAACAACAAGAATCTTCTTTCTTTTGCCAAAGTAGCCCTTGATCTTTTTTGTTTGTTGAACAATCTGACCTTTACTCTCAATGGTAAGCGCACCTTTCATTAAATAAATCAATTTGCGGCCAATTGCGAGTTCAAACCCAGTTCCTTCGAAATTACCTGACGCACCACTTCGTGATTGTTCAAAAGATTGAAAATTTCTTCGACCTTGTTGTTTGGAATCCCTTGCCCAGTATCCTCAACTTGAAATATAAGACATGAAAAAGCAGAGGTTTGATCTCGGAGTTTGGTCTTTTGCATGATGGCTTTTCCTCACCTAGGACTTCTTGAACTCGAAAAGAAATGCTTCCCTTTTCTGTAAACTTAACCGCATTCCCTAATAAATTCAGCAAAACCTGACGTAGTCTTTTTCCGTCTCCACGGACAGCCTTTGGAATTGGAGGAAAGACTTCACAATGGGAGGTCAGACCTTTTTGTTCGGCCTTGATTCGGGCAACATCGCTGATATTCTCAATCAGATCTTCTAGCAACAAAACCGAGGATTCAATATCAAAAATTTACCTGCCTCAATTTTTGATAGATCTAAAATATCGTTAATCAAAGTTAACAAGTGTTCTCCGCTTTTCTCGATCGTTTCGACGGCTTTAGCATGACGAACTTCAAGCTTTTCATCGCCTTTTAAAATTTGAGCATATCCCAAAATGGCATTCAAAGGAGTTCGGAATTCATGGCTCATATTCGTGAGGAATCCACTTTTTGCCCGGTTGGCCATCTCCGCATGTTGGGCAGATTTTTCGGAACTTCTCGGAAATCTGTAAAACTAGCCTCAAAATCACTTATGAAATTTGCACATAACTCTACGCTCAAAGTCGGGTACAGGATAATTTTTTTTAGCTGAATCAGTTGGTTTTTCACGGAAATATTTTAACTGGCCATATTTGAGGATTAGCTGACTTGATAATCAAAGAAACTGGCGACATAGCTTTTCTTT
>JAVJHY011929143.1:512-32354 GCA_035593235.1 Phascolosoma agassizii
GCAACAATTACTCCATCTACAAGAACATCAAAACCCGTTGGTCCGCCATTAATTGAATTTACGGTTAGTTGAACGGGAACATTATTAGCTGCATTACAGCCACCAGAGACAATCGCATTACCGGAAAGGCTACAAGAGGGAGCGGCTCCACAATCAGGAGCTAGCCAGGTTCTGGAAGCAATACAAGTCATGTCTGCTACATCCTGAACTTCTATGGTGTGAGATAGGCCATCGCCTCCCTGGGTAGTGGTTACACTTTGCGGACCGGTGCCATTGTATGAAAATGGGCTGCCTGCCTGGATTACTCCATCAACCAGTAAGTTATAACCTTGTGGATTAGCAATGGTGGTATTGAAAGTTACTTCAAGAGTAAACTGATTGCTAGGTGGGCAGTTGGCTACTAAATTGCCAGACATACCACTGCCTCCTGGGCCACCATGAGGGATGCAATAAAAAAGGTGAACACCGGGATTAACAATATTGACCTCATAAATAGATCCAATTCCAATTACTCCGGAGTTCCAGCTATCCGGACCACTGGTTGCATCTGAAGTGGTGGAGTGTCCGTCGCCAATCCAATTGAACCGAACCAAATCTCCAGCAACAATAGTGGTACTGATTGGGCTAAAAAAATCATTGCCTACATTTACGATATGGGTGGCTCCTCCTAATACATTGATATCCATACTTGACAAAAAACAATTGGAGGTACAATCCATTACTGTAAAAATGTATGAAGTCATACAGGTGGATATATCGGCAGAAGTAAAAGTCAAGGTGTGTTGTAAACCATCTCCTAAAACATCGATGCTTACAAAAACTGGATTGCTGGCATCGATTTGAAAAGGGCTTCCAGGAATCAGAACGCCATCGAGGGCAATGTCAACTTCATCTGCATTATCATAGATATCTGTAACCGTAATATCTACTGTAACTTCATTATTGGCATTACAGGTTTGGCCTACATTAACAGTCAACCCAAAGGCACATATTTCAATTCTTATATCTAGTGTAGAAGTACAGCCATTGGCAGTAGTAATGGTCAATTCAACATCATATCTATCTGCGTCAAGAAAAGTGTGTAATGGATTTTGCTGGGTGGAAGAAGTACCATCATCGAAGTCCCAAAACCAAGAGACAATTGGATCACCAGGAAGAGAGGTGGACAGGTCTGTAAATTGTATTGTTAAATTGGTTTCACTAAAAGTAAAAAGTGCCTCGCAGTCCTGACCGCTCATTGAATTTTGAAAAAGAAAAGAAACCAAAAACACGATAATGTAAGGGAAAGAAAGTCTCATATACCTTTAGTTTTTCAGAATTGTATTGTATGCCTCTCCTCTTAAATCTCATTCCTTCAACATCTATAAAAATAGAGTTAATTAACATATCTAATGCTTTATAAGTGCTGAACAGGAAAAAAATGGGGCTGGACAAGAACGAAGTAACAACAATCCTAAAATCAGCCGCCTGCCAGCCATTTTTTAAAGCCTGGAGACCTTTCTGTACTCACTATGGTTTCGATATCACAAGCGGGCTGGAGGAGGATTTTTACTCTTGCTTTGGAATAAGCCAGCATTTCATCAATGGCATTCAAAGAGACAATAAATTGGCGGTTGATGCGAAAGTAAGACCGCTTGTCCAGTATTTCTTCTAATTTGTCGAGTGAGAATTCCAATGGATATCTTTTCCCTTCATAAGTCATCAGAAAGGTAATTTTGTCTTTGGTAAATATGTAAGCAATGTCCTTGATTTCGATTACTTTTATCTGTCTACCAATCCTGACCAGGAAGCGTTTTTTATTATTACTCTGCTGAATGGCTTCTGCCATTTTTTTATAATCGAATGTAGTCGAAATATGGTTTTTGGTCACCTTTTCATAAGCTTGGTTTAACTCCATTTTTTTGACTGGCTTCAAAATATAATCCAGAGCATTGACTTTAAAAGCTTTGACGGCATATTCATCATAGGCCGTAATAAAAATCAGTGGTTTATTGATTTCCACATGATTGAAAATTTCAAAACTTGAGCCATCTGCCAAATGGATATCCATGAACACGATGTCATATTCTAAATCAGATTCTAATAATTGAATAGAGGCTTCTATACTGTCTGCCAAACCAACGAAATTGATTTCAGGGTCAATTTCGGATAATAATTTTTGCAATCTTTGTGCTGCAATTTCTTCATCTTCAATAATGATTACTTTCATGATCAGGGGTATTTAATGCTATTTAATGATCGGAATTTTCACTATAAATTCCGCTTGGGTCTCCATTATATCAATGGACTTATTGATCATCAATTTATACCTTTGAGCAATGCTTTCTAAACCGAAAGCGGTTGACTTAGGTTTTTCTTTTTTCTTTTGTAAATTGTTTTTCACTACTACAAATTCATCTCCTTCCAGACCAATTTTAATGTGTAAAGGTTTTTTGGCAGAAATCACATTGTGTTTAATCGCATTCTCTATCAAGACCTGAAGGGTAAAAGGGGCAACATAAATCGGTTCTCCATTGATTGCAATTTCCATATTAAAATTGTCTCCGTATCTTTTTTTAATCAGAAAACCATATTTCTCAATGATTTCTAATTCCTCCTGAATGGGAATAATTTCTTTGTCGCGATATTGGAGGATAGAACGATAGAAATCAGAAAGGTTTTCAACGTATTCCACTGCCAGTTCAGCATCGTCTTCGATGATTGCAATCAGAGTATTAAAACTGTTGAATAAAAAATGGGGATTGATTTGAGCTTTGATGGCTTCCAACTGGCTTTCTGCTCTTTCTTTTTCTAGCAAATTTACTTTTTGCAAACGAGCATCTCTATTTTTTTGATACCAACGGAATATCCCAAATCCAATAAAGGTCATCAAGAGTATAAACCAAGCTCGTTTCCAGATGGGTGTTAATATTTCAAAAGCAAAGGAGGCTACTGGTTCATGGTAAAAAAAATCATTTTCGGTGCTCATTACTTTGAAAGCATATTTCCCTGGTGGTAGGTTGGAATAATTTGCTCTGGTATCTGCAGACAAAATCCAATCCAGGTCATAGCCTTCTAAAATGTATTGATATTTTACGGTTTGCGGATGCGTATACCACACGCCCATGTAATCAAAAACAAGGTTATTTTGTTTATGGGTAAATATGTTTTTGTGGGCAAAATCAATCGGTTCTAAAAAAATAGACACTTTATTGATCAGGGTACGAGGATGGATTTCCAGGTTTTCATTTAAAGGACAATATCGAATGAGTTCGTCCTGACCGGCAATCCAGATGTTGTTGAATTGATCGGTACTAACTGCATTTAAATTCGGGGTAATATTTTCAATGCCTACTTCTTCTCCATAATAAATCAAATGATGGGTTTCAGGATCAAGGATATCAATACCTGCGGGATGAACGATTAGAATATTTCCTTTTTTATCTCTTACCAGACTCGTTATCTCTAAATCCCGAATGCCTTCTTTGACGGTGAGTTGCTGAAAATTTTGTCCATCGAATTCAAATATCCCTTGCTCTGCGGTACTCAGCCAAATGTGATTTTGAAAATCTTCAGTGATCGAGTAAACTGCTTTTAGAGGTATGGTGATCAGGGAGTCGTGTTCATTTTTTCCATAAGCATGGGTGTAGTTTACAAATTGTCCATTGTCCAGAACACTCACCCCTTTTCCATCGCTGGCAAACCAGACTTTTTGTTGGCTATCAATAAAAATCTTATAAGTATAATTGGTTCCCAAACCACTTTCCTGATCGAAAGAATGAAATCTGGGTTGTTGAATGTCAAAGATATTTTGAGAAATCTCAAACTCGGTCACTCCACCTAGTGTAGCCAACCAAATGTGACCATTTTGTCCGTCAATAGAAATCACACTATTATTGCTCAGTCCATCTTCTTCTGTCAACCATCTTTTTTGGCCAGTTTCCAAATTGTAACACAATACGCCATCTCCAAATGTTCCGATCCACATAACCCCGAATTTATCGATATAGAGGCTTAATACATTCAGATCAATGGAAGGTAAAACGGCTTTAAACAAAGAGGTCTTATCCTCTTGATATTTAAAAAGTCCATTTTGCGCACCCACCCATAAGGTGTTGTTTTTATCAGTAAGTACCGTTTGAATATTTTTAAAATCAGTTGGCAAAAACTCAAATTGCCGATTGGCCTGGCGAATCCCATTTTCATTAGAGACTACCCAAATATTGCCTTCCACATCTTTGCATAAATCATAGATTTTAGTTCCCAAAAAATTTTCCGAATCCTCTACCCGTGTGAATTTTTGAGAAGAAAAATGATACTGCCAGAGTTCATTGCCATTGGTACCAATCCACAATTCTTTATCATCAAAGATTTCCATGCAGGTAATTTCTTCAAAATCCATAGTACCAGGCGGGCATTCAATTTTTTTGCTTTCCAGGTCAAAGTAACAAATGCCTTTATCAAAAGTGCCTATCCAAATATTGCCTTCGGCATCTTCCAAAAGATCTTTAATAATTTCATCCGGCAATCCTTCTTTTCTGGTGATGTTTTTAGAATCCAGTATCCCTTTTGTATATCCGCATATCGAAATGCCTTCATCTGTACCAACCCAAACATTTTGGTATTTGTCAATCAGCGTAGCATAAATATTATTGCTCAACAAATGATCGTTCTCAGAAAGATGAGTCAACTGGTTTTCATGCCAGACAAATAATCCTTGTCCATAGGTTGCAATCCATATTCTTTCTGCCTCATCCTGAACAAAATCCTTGATGGGTTCCCGAATAGAGTCTTGTGTGATTGACCAAGTCATTAATTCCTGATTGACCAAACGACAGATCGAACCATCGTGGTAACCTACCCACAGGCTGTTGGTTTTATCCTGAAAAATAGCAGTGACTTCATTGGACAAAGTATCGGCCCTCACAAAAGAGATAAATTGCTGGCCGTCGAAAAGAAATAAACCTTCGGAAGTACCCAACCAGAGAATCGCATTATTGTCTTCATAAATCTTGTTTACTTGACCACTGGGATAGAGTTCTTCTAGTTCATAGGTATTAAAATGAGGAGACTGTGCTTTTAGTAATAAGCAAAAGGGGAAGAGCAAAAAGAAAAGATATGTAGATTTTATTTTCAAGAAAATTATTGTTCTGTTTTATAAGATTGATGTTCAAATTCTTTGCTTTCTATCAAAAACAACATCAACGGAAACCAGAATTTCTTTAGAAATTTTTTGGTAAACCACTCTCGGAATGGTAATATTATGTTCTTTTAGCAATACGGAGAAAAAAGATTTTACATAGAGTTTGCCATCCTTGATGGTTACCACACTTTTTATGATTCTTTCCCGTTTCACCCCATGTACATTTAGTTTTCCTTTAGCTCTCACCGTGTATTCTCCATCTTTTGACAAGTCAATTTTCTCAATGATTTTTCCGGTAAAAGTAGCCAGAGGATGAAGTTTGCTTTCCATAAAATTCTCATTGAAATGGTCTTTTTGCAAAGGGCTGTTAAAACCCAGAAAGGTATTGACTCCAACGGAGAAAGCAAATTTGTGACTGGCTGGATCGATGGCTCCTTTTATCTGAGTACTTGATGCTTTAATCACTTCCAGAGGAGCATCTGAGGCAAAGGAGACTGTTCCTTCAGAGATGAGGAATAAATCTTTGTGTTCTACTGTATCTGTTACAGAGAAAGACAAAATTAATGCATATAAAAGGGAGTACCAATATATCATGATCCTAAAGTACGTAGTTAGAAATATATATTAAGGTACAAATTTCCGAAAGGGAAAAGGAAGGGTTTGAATAAGAAATTTAGAGGGTTGACCTAATTATTGCCCAATAGTGCCAGGAAGCGTCAAAAGGTTTTTCTTTGGTTTTTGACTGAGCCAACCAGAAAAATCAAGGTATTCAATGTAAACCTGCATTATTTGTAGTTCTATTTTCTTCAACAGCAGTTCTTTATTCAAGGTATTTTCCCTCAATTTCAAAAGTGCTTTAGCAGGAACTTCTGCTATCTTTCGATATTCCTTCAAAGCAAATTCTGCCTGACTTTCTGTCAATTGTAGGGAAACCAAATCGTGTTTTTTGATTAGATTGAGTAAATTCTGATAGCGGATATTCTTTTTTTCTGATAAGTCATTTCGCATATGATTGTAATCGCTCTCTGATTTGAGAATATCAATCTGCAGTTCATTTAAATCCAATCTTCCTTCTGCCCTTAGAGGGATATCAAATCCGATTCCAATAGAAAAACTCTTTTGAAAACTATCCTCTTTGTCGTAGCCATATTTGGCTTGAATATACCCTAGAGAAAATTGGTATTTTGCAGCCTCCCATTCGTATTCCAACATCTTGTTATAGGTCTTTGCAGACAAAACATTCAATTGGATATGTTCCATACCAGGATCAGGTTGGAGTTTGGGAATATTTTTTTTCAAGTCTTCTACACTGATGAATGCTTCTTCTCCAATACGCAGCGCAGCCTCATTTGCGATTCTTCTTTGAATTTGTTTTCCTAAAGTTAAAATGGCATTTTCCAAATCCAGGATGTCTCGAATATTCTCTTGTTCTTCATCTTCCGCCTCAATCAAATCCAACATTTCAAAATTGGGCAATGCTGTACTTCTTCGCAGCAGGAGCACTTTATCTTTAAACAAGATCTGTTGTTTTTTCTTTACGTCTAATATTTCGGTCAAAAAATGATGATTCAAGACCATCTCGTATCGCTCTCGCAAGGCACGCCCCAAGGCCGCTTCCATTTCCATTTCAAATAAATACTTCACCGTTTCCTGATGTTGTCTTTGCGTTTTTATATTCTTTTTGGTATTGGGGCTGATGCGCAATAAATACTCTTGTTTTCGCCAATCGAACTCATTGGTTTCCGTTCTAACTTCCAATTTTTCGACATAAGGTAAAACATTGGATTGGCTATTAAAAAACTGTAGTCGTTTGTGATGAAAGGTTACCGATTCTTCTTGATAAATCCCATTTAGAAATGCCTTTAAACCAATGCTATCTTGTGCAATGGTTTTCCCAAATAAAAAAAGCAGGCTAAAACTTAACAGGATCTGTTTCATCATTTTATTTTCTCTTTAGAGGAAAAGCAATAGCCTGCAAAATGCTACCTACCCCATTATTTTCTTTTGGAAATGACTTGAGTACCACTTTGCCTTTTTGCAGAAAATTATTGGCTGCCGGAATTTCGATTAAAACTTCGCGTCCATAAGTTTTAAAATTAGGGTTCTTTCGCAAACGCTCCGGAATCTCTACAATCCTTGATCCCATTCCAACTACTTTCCCTTGAATATTGGAGTTTTGCACTTCAGAATTAACCAAAACACTATCTCCCATATTTATTTTTAAAATCAAGCTTTCCAAGACATAAGCTTTGACCTGAGTAGGATTCTCTTCGTACAAAGTAATCAAGGTTTGAAAAGCGGGAAACTGTTCTCCTTCCAGGCAAAACATGGAACCTATTATTCCATCAGAAGATGCCAAAACTTTCAATTCGTCTTCTTCCTGTTCTACAAAGTCAATGTTTTCTTTTAGCTTATCTATCTGAATTTTTATCGGATTTCGGGAAGCATTTAATTCTTGTCTCAATTTTCGAATTTCTGAATCTAATGGTTTCACAGCCAGATCCAGTTCCTGTCTCAAACCATCAATTTTAATTTCATTTGGGCTACGACCAGAATCGTCTGTGACGGGAGTGATGCTTTCCAAATCCTGAATTAAAGATCGATTGATTGACATTTCTGAGGCCAATTGTTCAATCTGAGTTTTGATGAGATTTTCTTTTGCAATTTTTTGAGCGAGCAGGCGACTGATTGATCCTTTGAGATTACTTTCCCATATTTTTAATTGTGATTCGAGTTTGGCAATTTCATGATTCAAATCACTGGCTTCCAAATCTAATCCTGAACGCGTAACTTCCAGCAATAGGTCTCCTTGCAGTACTTTGGTACCCGGACTTACATATACTTTCTGAACAGTGATTGGGTTTTTAAGTCGAATTTCCAATTCCTTATTTTCTGCAAAACCAAAAAACACCAAAGTCTCATTTCCGTATTTCCAATTGAAAGAGACTAGGAGCGAAAGTGTTCCAAATACTGCAATCAGATGCCAATTAATAGATTTCATAAGATTTTTTTTAGAGTATTAATGGCTGTTTTTGGAAATTTATTTTCACTCCTTTTATCAATTTCAATTCAGCCAATGCAAGATGTAAAGCACTGACTTCGCCTCCTTTTTTCAGTTTTAAATCATATTCTAAAACCACTACCTCTTTATTAGTATTGGTTTTTTCTTCTTTTAATTTGACTGGTGAAATCTGGTATTTTACCTGAGCATATATTCTGCAAAACCGATCTAAAATAATTTCCACTTCTTGCCATTCTTCTGACCCCAAAGGCAATTCAAACTTTAAATTTCCCACCAAACTTGAATTCCGATCCAAAGTGCTAAAATGAAGGATAAAGGCAATCACACAAAAACCAACGGTTCCGGTTATTCCTATGACGAATCCATATACTCCGCAAGCTATTCCGGCAGCCAGAGAAGCAAAAGTAAAAGCCATGTTTCGAGGTGATTTGACATTCGTTCGAAATCGAATAATAGCCAATGCACCAAGCATTCCCAAGCCTCTGGCCAAACTATCTCCTATGGCCTGCATCACCGTGGCAGCTACGATAGCAACCAGCACCAAAGCCTGGATAAAATCAGAAGTATCACTTAAGGAACGACTCGTTTTTCGATAAGTAAAAGCAATCAGAGATGAAAGAAGAAAAGAAAGTAAGACCGTAACAAGGATGGTTACGAAGGTTGGATTTTCACTACTTCCTTGTAAAGACAAATAATCTAACATGGGCGGCAAATATTTTCAAAATGATCAGTAAAAAAAATTACTGAAGTGAAATTTAATTTTCTCAATTATTAAATCTATTTAAAATTTAGGTTAAGTTTTGGAAATTGTTTCTGAGTGGGGAGAATGAAAGGGTGAGTGGGAATATTAAAAGGTTCTCTAACCAGCAAAACGATATCGAATTGCTCCGATACCGATCTACTGTTCGGTTTTAATGGTTAATTAAAAAAGATAGATGATCAGGAAATTCGTTTTTATTAATTCATAAATTGTGCTCTGATTTCTCCTTCCGGGAATCCCAAAGATTGAACACTGATATAGACTTGATTGTCCGACAAGTACCTGTCAAATCTATCCATGTTTCCAGCCAATGGGCCAATCAAATCCTGAGCAGTAAGTTGTCCTTCGCCATGTACCGCACTGCCATTTGACAGAATCTTCATTTCCAATCTAGCAACTAGCGGTCCATTGCTTCCCATAGGTCCAATATGCAGGCTAACTTCTAAAACATTTTGAAGTCCATCCGCTTTGTAGGAATAGGCAATGCCATCTTGCTCTCTTGCAAGTTGGGTCTCTCCAATTGCAGTAGTGGCAGCAGAAGGTACCACTTCATCACCGGTCATCAGCACCTCATAAACGGTTCCCACGTTGGTAGCAAATAAAGGCAAGTCTTCTGTCGCAGAGTTGATTGCTAATTCTTCCATCGTTTCAAAGTCATTGAGGTCCTCTTTGGCGCAACTAAAAAAAGTACAAATGGCTAGTGTCAACAATGCATAGGTTAAAATTGAATTTTTCATAATTAGAATTTTTAAAGGTTTACAAGTTTATTTTAATAAATTATCTGATAGAATTTCTTTTGAAAAAGGCATATAAATAACAGTCAATGCAAAGGCATTATCGCATGAAATTGGATTCACTCATTAAATATTACACAATATTTAATTATCTTTTAATCAGTTATTTAACTGTAAGTAAAGAGGTAATTACTAAAAATAAAAATAAGTATTCCCGAAACGGGATTCGATGCGTCTGAACTGGCACTTCGAGGGTTTAGAAAAGGAAGGAGAAGAGCGAAAAAATATTTACAATAAAAAAAGGTGCTTGGGTAAATGAAAACCCAAGCACCCCTGATTAAGATCAACAGTCTATTTCAAAACAATCAACTTATCAACATGTTTGATTATTCCATTGTCCATGATCCTCAAAAAGTATAATCCAGTTTGCAGTTCCTGGATATTTAAATTTTCTTTAGAATCTTTTAGCTGGTAGGTAGCAACGCTTTTACCGAGGTGATCAAAAATAACAGCTTCGAGATTATCAGAAATCACCGTATTGATTTCAATACTAAGTTTGTCTTCTGCCGGATTTGGGTAAATTTGACATTGAGAAGGTTCCTCTTTCGAAAGAGTATTAATTGTATTTCCATTTCCCGATCCGTCTCCATTACCGCATAGCTTATCGCAGGAAAAATGAAAAGGAAAAAGGAAGCAGACGTAGTCGCCATCTTCATCGCAGAGGTATAAGCGCAAATAATAAATCCGGGCAGGATCAAAGCCACAGGCAAAAAAGATATCGACGTCAAAGTAAAGCGAATTTCCGGTGGTGATGCCACTATTTACCTGTACGGTTCCTCCTCCATCAATATTTCCAAACAATCCTTCATTGCAAATTTGATAACCATAATTGGGCAAATTCATCGTAAAATTAAAGACAGCATATCCGCCTTCCACTGCATTGCACTCCATTGGTTTTTTGGCCCACTGTTGTACACATTCCGTTGGAAAAACAGGACAGGGTTCCAGCGTCGGAATAGTGAGGGTGATACAGGCTTGGTTGTCTAAATTATCTAAAAAACACAAGACCGTATTGATGCTTTGCAGATTGGCAGTAGTGGTAGTGATTGTGTAAGTCACCAAAAATTGACCGCCGCTTTCCACTACCGCATCTGAATAACCCACTTCTGTGGAGGTACTGCCGCAATAAGTAAAGTCCGTATTATCTAATGGTATTTCCACATTTCCTTCATAGATAAAAATGTCATCAAAAGGATCAGGGTCGTTGCAAACAGCATCTGATTCAACACTAATTTCTAAACATTGATCACAAGCCTTTCCACTGACCTCAAAAGTATAGCAAAGCATTTCTCCATTCGAATCGCAAAGCGTAACATAAATTGTAGTTCCATTGGTTTCAAAATCATAACCGGGATATGGACTTATAGCAAAACAGGCAGAGATGCGGTCAAAGTCATTGTCTACTGGTTCGATATCAAAAGAAGTGACCACTACCTGAGCATCATCCGACCAAAAGAACAAACCATTATCGGTACAAGGTTCCTGTCCTTTGGGTACCTCAAAGTCAACCTTAGCCAAATAACTACTGGTACTGTCTTGTTCACACAATACAGCTACTGCAGCTGTTTCCAAGCCTTGGCAATCTTCACACTCTTCTGGGATAGTGATGGTTTCACAAACCGTAGCGGAAGCGTTTTCATCACAAACAATCGTGAGACAAACATCAAAGGTACTGCCGTACAAATAATCATGGGTGACATTACAACCAGTCGCACTCGTCCCATCTCCAAAATCCCAAAAGCAGGTTCCCTGATCCCCAGAGTTGGTCCCGATAAAATTAAAAGAACAAGAATCTTGTAGGTAAGCAATATCCGGAATTGGCGTACAAGTTTGACCACAATCTGTGAGTACGATATTTCTAAGATGCATAAAAGAGGAATAGCGAAAAGGAGAAATAAACAATTGCCATTCATTGGTGAAGTATAAAAATTGTGGATCGCCTGCGTGGTAGATAAAGGAAATTTCGTAGTAGTGAAAGGTCTGATTCGCAGTAGCACATACCAAATATTCTCCAACTTCATCAACAGGAGGATTTTCTATTGCTCCGATCTCTCTGGTAAATTCGGTAAAAGGAAAATTAAGATCAAGATCAGTTGATTCGATTAACCCAAATGAAAATTTGGGTTCTCTTGTTTTGATCATGTCCTTGGCAACGTAATAATATTCAAAAGACACCGTATAGCTTTTGCCATCTTCCAAATCCAGTTCTTCCAAACTCACAATAGCCTCCCCCCAATCTCCCAGGATTAACGAATTTGCCCCATTTGAATTGGAACAAAAAACCGGACTTTCTCTTTTTCTTATCCAATTACAAACACCATTGTCGTCTCTACAACCTGAAATACCGAGGTGACACAATTCATCCAGATCAAAAACACTTTGTTCCAGATTTCCATTGAGAATTAAATTGCAATTTTCATAACCTCCAAAGCAAGCTTCAGAAGATGTTATCTCAATGACTTTGCATTTTCGGTTAGTGCAATCTAAGCTGGAGGCAGTAAGGCAAACAGAATAACTTCCTGCATTTTCGAAAACATGAGTAAGGTCTGTAGTTGTTTCAGAAACATCTTCTACCGTCCAAAGATATTCCATTGCTCCGCCAGTAGAATTGGTCGTGGTATTCTCAAAAGTGATCGTAACGTCTTCCGGCCCTCCCAATAAAGACGGATCAAAATCAACGACCACACTGGTACAAGCAGGAAAGCAACCTAAGGAGTTCAACAACTCGGCTCTCAGTTCCATCAGCGCGCAACGCATTCTATCTCTTTGTCCATCTGTAAATTCTTCCAGGCAGGAAATCTCTGCATAATTCATAAAATTGGGAACAAATAAAGCATTGGAAGAATTATTATCGCAGGCATTGGTTCCGCCAAGATCACAATCATTACAGGAGCGTTTATGAGGGCGCGTATCCATTACCATATCTCCTTCTGTAGCACCGGGAGGAGGACAAACGGTCAAATTGCAATTCACGTTACAGTTGACTCCTGTCGGGCAATCGCCTTCAAAGGAATGATAAAGGTTGAAAAAATGACCGGCTTCATGCGCCAGAATATTGCTGCCATCAATTCCGAAATAATCACTGTCTATCACTATCCCATCTGTATTGGCAGAGGCTCCTGGAAAAGTAGCATAACCCAATGCGCCGGTGATCTCATGGACGACCCAGATGTTGATGTAATCGGTGTTGGGCCACAGGCTGGCAGCTTTTACTGCGTTGGTCAGAGAGCCGGATATCGGCATTCCCGATCCAAAGCAGGAACCACCTGCGCAAATTGGAGCGGCATTCACCCGGTTGATTCCGGTAGACATCATTCCTTCGGGATCTCTTTGAGCCAGGCAGAATTGAATATCTATTGCAGAAAAATCAGCGTTGAGGTCAGCTATGGCTTGTGCAATTTGGGTATCAGAAATATTAGATCCAGTGCCCATTGTTTCGCCCAAATGCATGACATGTACGACTACCGGAATGGTATAAACATCCGCATTACTAATCAGTCCCATCATCACCGGGTCGTTCAGGATTTCCTGTACCAGTGTTTCGTTGAGGTATTGTTGCTGGTGGAAATGGAGATCTTCTTGCAGTAGCGTTTGCCTTAAGGCATCGAATTCGCAAAAGTTGCTTTGTGCCAATACGGGTTTTTGAAAAACCAAAAAACTTAGGGTCAGTAATAAAATCCAGCAATTAAATCTTGGTCCGGATGGAAACATCTTTGTTTTCATTTTTATATTTTTTAGGTGATTAAAACGAGGACTAAAAGATAATAAAAGATTGTATAAAAATCCCTTTCTTTGAAGATTTTAAATCTATTATGCTGTCCAATTTACAGTATTCTCTCTGGTTACAAGGCCAATGCTATGTAAGCCTTTAGAAAAAGTCCGCAAGCTGTTTTCAAAGTAAAAATCCGTATCTTTGAGGCATAAAGCTTAAATCTCATGATAAAACAATTCATTCAAAAACGAATCCCCTTACTTTTTTTCTCTTTTCTAATCCTCGGAAACATGGCATTCGCCCAATCTTGTTTTCCAAGCGATTTGTTTTTCCGTAGCCAGGGAGAAGTGGATAGTTTTTCGATAAATTATCCGACTTGTACAGAGATTGAAGGAAATGTGCATATCCAAGCGAATCAACCTGGTGTTTATATTACTAACCTGGATAGCTTAATTGCTTTGACGAAAATTGGCGGCTATGTTAACATCAGACGCAATGACAGCCTGATCTCTTTGGAGGGTTTAAAGAACCTGCAATATATCGGTGGAGATCTCAATGTTTATCGAAACCATTCCTTGCTCAATTTTTCTGGACTGAATCAATTGGATTCCATTGGTGGAGATTTTAATATCGGTATAGTTGATGGTTGGGATAATCAAAGCGGGAACCGGGCTTTGCTCGACCTGACTGGTCTTAACAACTTAAAAAAGATCGGAGGATCTCTCGGTCTAAAAAGAAATTACAACCTACAATCAGTATCAGGTCTGGAAAATTTAGAGACGATCGAAGGGGCTTTGACATTCTACGAAAACTTTCTATTAAAAGACCTCAGTGGTTTTCCTTCCCTGGCCACTATTAGTGGTTACCTTAACATTACCGATCAAGATCAACTACAAACTTTAAATAGTTTTCATCAAGTCCAAAAGCTGGGAGGTTTAAACATAAGACGTAATGATTCTTTGACTAATCTTCAAAGTTTTGATCAGCTCAGAGCTATTGAGTCTGTGGTGTATATTGAGAATAACCCATCCCTTATTAACCTGAGCGGACTGGATCAGGTGGATACGATTTACAAGGAAATAAGAATCATAAGTAATAATTCCCTCCTTGATTTAAATGGCTTGGGAGAATTGGATTCTATTGGTGGTTATCTGCTGATTGAAGGGAATTACAATTTAAAAAACCTTAACGGACTCAATCAACTTTATGCCGTAGGTAACGAGGTGAAGATTAGGAACAATTCCAATTTAGAAAACCTAAATGGTTTAGAAAACCTTCAGAAAGTCGACGATGACATTTTGCTTGAATACCTTCCTAAACTAACAGACCTCACCGGATTAAACAAATTAGATTCCGCATATGGATTACGGATTATTCATAATCATGGACTTATCAATCTTAAGGGTTTAGAAAGTTTTAAAAAAACTAAACCCTTTGGTGGAATAAATATAGCCTACAATAATTCCTTAAAAAATCTTCAAGGATTAGGAGGAGCCAATTTTCTGGTAACCACAAATTTAAACATTCTAAATAATCCTCAACTCTCTATTTGCAATACGGAAGCCATTTGTCAATATCTTTCAAACGGCTATCAGGCCGACATCCATGATAATGCTCCAGATTGCAATGATGTTTTCGAAGTACTCCTGACCTGTGACGATGTTTCTAAAATCAACTATCAAACCTTTTACGATCTCAATCAAAATAAAATCCGGGATGTCGATGAACCTATTTTCCCGAATGCAGCTCTTACCGTCACCCCTTTAAACACACTAGATTCTACGACTTATTATAATGGCAATAATACTCAAGGTGGTTTGGTCTTTCTCAAGGAAGGCACCTTCGACCTGACTTATCACCAAGCCAGCAGTGCCAATTGGATTTTAACAACGGACTCTACTACCTTCCGGCGCACCATTACGGATACCGTAACCTGTGATACTATTTACTTTGGACTCACCCCCGAAGTACCGTCTTCTGATCTTTTGGTGTACATGAACTCCACTCCCGCACGTTGCAACTGGCCGAATAGGATTTACTTGTATGCCAAAAATACAGGCACGTATATTTCCAACGGAACCCTTTGGCTGGAATTGGATGAAATAGTTGACTCGACTATTCTTACTCCTTCCTCCGACACTTTTATTCCTCCTAACCTATATGGCTGGCATTTCGAAGATTTAGCTCCCGGACACAGCATCGAAAACACGTTTGACTTATTTGTTCCCGGATTTCCTGATTTCCCACTTGGCAGTTTCCTCAGTCATCAAGGTTATGCCAACTTCAGTGATACTACTGGCACTCATCTTACAGATACTTTTACCTATGCTATTCAGAGCACTTGTGGTTTTGACCCCAATGACAAACTCGTTCATCCAAGCCGAACGGATCAATACACCTTATTTGAGGAAAATCTGATTTATACGATCCGTTTCCAAAACACTGGCAACGATTATGCTTATGATGTGGTGATTCGCGACACCCTTGACTCCAACCTCGATCCAAATTCTTTCCAATTGTTGAGCAGTAGTCATTCCGATGTATTGCGAACCAGTCTGGAAGACGATCGTTTTCTGACATTTGAATTTAAAAATATTTTCCTTCCAGATAGTTTGCGCGACTTTGAAGGCAGTCAGGGTTTTGTCTCTTATAAAATTAACATCCGCGAAGATTTGCCGGAGTTTACCGAAATCCACAATGCTGCGGGTATCTATTTTGACCTCAACCCTCCGGTACAAACTAATACGGTCAATAATTTGATGGTCTCCACTTTCGATTTTGACATGGATGGTTATGAACTTTTTGTAGACTGCGATGATAATAATCCCGACATTTATCCCGGAGCCGTAGAAATTTCAAACAATGGGATTGATGAAGATTGCGACGGAGAGGATTTGATTAGTTCTTTATCTGGTATTCAAGAACAAGCGACTTTTAATATTTTTCCAAATCCAACAAACGATCAAATAAAAGTAATCAGTTCAAAGCAACTGAAAGCAATGCTCCAGATCAGGGATCAGGTGGGGAAACTAGTCCTAGAAAAAGAATTTCAACAAGTGTTAGCTATTGATCTTAGTTCACAAAGCAGTGGTGTTTATTTTATTTCTATCCAAACCGAGCGGAATAATTTTGTAGAAAAGGTGGTCAAGTTTTAGCACATTTATTAATTGATTCATTATTGATTGATTTTACGTTCGATCGTCAATCAATCAGCAATGAATCAATTAATAATTTCATCAGTCTTATACCCTTTAAATCATCTAGTCTTTCTCCTTCAAAATCAACAAAGGCCCATTGGTAGATAAAGCCATTTTATTGGTTTGGCTACGGTGAAATAGTTTGTTCCAAAAACTGTGATGAGGTTGATACATGATCAGTAGATCAGAATCGTATAAAAAGGAAAACTCATTGAGCTGATCTACCAGGTTTTTTCCGTGGAGTTGATGGAATTGGATTTGCATTCCTGGAGAGTGACCAGAAAAAAAGGTTTCCATCTCTGCCATTTTTTCAATAGCCGCTTCATCCTGTGTTTTCCGTACATCAATATGTACAACATGTATGACCGGAAGAAAAGGAGATAACATTTGTATGGCCCGCCAAATTTCGAAAGGATCTGATTCCTGCACATCCGTTGCATAAGTAACCACTGAGATATTATTAAAAACCAATTCTCCGGGTATAACCATAACCGGGCAGGAGGCACTTTCTACTAATGTAGCCGAAACACTTCCGAGCCAAATATCCAATCTAGATCGATTGCTCCCACGAGTACCTACCAGGATCATTGCAATTTCTTCCTTTTCTGCCCGATCCACAATAACTCTAAATGGCGTACCAACGATTACTTCTTCGGTTAGTTCTGGAAAAGGATTTGAATTTTTTGGTATCATCGAACGTACCATTTCAACATACTCTTTTAATTGTTTCCGTGCAGCCACTACCTCCTGTTGAGTAGCACTCACTACCATTACTTTTAAATCCAATGCTTCTCCCTGAGGAGCCACTACATGGAGTACTTCCAAAGCACTGTTGGTAGCCGCAGCATATTGGATGGCGTATGCCAAAATCGGTTTACTATATTCGGCCAAATCTGTAGCAAAGATTATTTTTTTAGTTGCTTTTGCCATTTTTCAATTTTTATATTAAGAACGCAAATTTTCAAATTAAATTAGCTGCAAAAAATCATCTGCCTCATTGATTTTATTCACCTTTACTTTATGCACTTCTCCTTATTTTAACTTCAAACAGACTCCCCTATCATGACACCAAAAGCAATCAAACAGCAAACTCATTTGGAAGGTTTCGGGTGTTAAAACAATCAGGCATGAAAGAGCAAAAAATTTACTTAAAAGATTTAAACATTTATGCCATTCGTCCAAACACCACCAAAGTCTTCGTGACTTCCGTTCAACCCAATTTGAAGAATAAAAATAGTCTGTTGGTTAATTTAGAAGAATGGGTATTCCATTGGAATTGAATCGATATTATTTTCATCAACAAGTGACAAAAATCATCTCTAAAATTAATTTTTATCAGTACATAAAAAATTAAAAAAAACTTACTTATCAATAAAAAAGATGAAACCGTTTATTCTTTTTACTACTCTGTTTTTTTGGTTGTCCGCTTGTACCGAACCTGGAGTAGTTTTCACGGAACCACAGCCACAGGGAATTGATTTTCAAACTCACATTCCACTTGTATATCGAGGTCTTTTCTTGTGTGAATCTGACAGTTCTATTGTTCACATAAGTGGAAAGCTTATCTATAAGGAAAAAAACATAGCCCTGAAATTACATTTAAGTGAAATCGAAGAAGAAGAAAGTTTGTCTCTGGTCAATGGAAAGTTGGAAATCAAAAATTGGCCAAAAAGTTATCCGGTTGACCTCATTGGAGATTCCATATATACAGAAGTGCAATTGCGCGACACCTTATTTAACCTCTCCGAAAAACACTTGTTAAAAGCTTTCCGGGGACATCAAATACTCAACAAACAGCTAGGCCCAAAAAAATGGGAAGTCGTAATTCTAAGTCTGGATTCCGATCTGGATTTGCGTTTAACCATGGCTCTTTTACCCGAAGACCTCGACCGACTTCAAGAGATTACTCCGGTCAAAGATATTTCTACTGAAGATCATTTCCAATTGCTCCTCAACCCCGACTTAGAAGAGTTTCAACAAATTTTGAGAGAAAGATTGGTGTTTCAGGAGTGCGATATTTTCACCAGGTTACAGCCCATCTTAGAAATTTAAAATCATCGTATTTACCCACTTAGTACTGTTTAAAAAATCAAATACCCCTTTGAATGATGTGGTGGCTATTGCTTTTCCTCTTTTGTGGTATTTTTGCCTGGATTCTTTTCGCTCCGATTGCTCTGGTAGTCGACTCAAATTCCAGTCTCTATCGCCTACAATGGAAAGGAATTGGACATATACAATTTGATTTGATAGACAATGAGATCGTACTGCATCTCAAAGTTTTGTTTTGGAAAAAAAAATTCTACCCGCTTAGAGAAAAAAGCATTTCAAAGACTCAAAAAGATAAACCAAAAACAAAAAGCAGGCAGTTTTTTTCCTTCAAAAAGATTAGGCGAAAAGGCAACCGTATATTAAAAAGTTTTCACCTGGTATATTTTCATCTCCACTTGGATACGGATGATTATCTCAGAAACGGTTATTTGTACCCTTTGTTTTATTTCTTAAGTACCCAA
The DNA here is from genome assembly GCA_035593235.1 of Phascolosoma agassizii. Lineage (NCBI taxonomy): Eukaryota > Metazoa > Annelida > Sipuncula > Phascolosomatiformes > Phascolosomatidae > Phascolosoma > Phascolosoma agassizii. The sequence continues at coordinate 19,630 of JAVJHY011929143.1, forward strand.
AACCGTCAGTTAAGAATCAACTTCCACGGAGACAACAGGCTGAAACTCAAAATTGAAAACCGTCTGGCAAAAATATTAGTTGCCATTCTATCTTAAAAGATGGTTTTCCATACTCCAATAGTTCGGTAATTTTTTTGAGACCAAAAACTTCAATCAAGGTAAATCATCATTGCTAATCAATGGCTTATGGCGAAAACATATTTATAAAACAATTAAATGAAAGTTTGGGTAATCAGATAAAGCCCCCTAAGTTGAATAAAAATAAAATTCGCATTTCTAAGTTGTTGACTTTCAACCTATTTGAGTTTTAAAAAGTTACCGAACTATTGCATACTCTAAAGATTTTATTTATTTTATCACCAAACGGAGAAGCTCGTATCCTGCAAGCAGTATTACAAGGTGCTTTTCTGGCATAAACCTACAATCATGGAAGCTCAATTTAATGAAATCATTGGTAAGATTACTCAGTTTATGAAATCCGAAGGACGGACAGAAACGGTCATAGGCGATCCTTTTCAATTGGGAGAATTCTCCTGCATCCCTGTAATTCGTTTAGGTCTTGGATTCGGAACAGGAGGCGGGGAAGGTGATTCTACTAAAGTAAAACAGCACAATGAAATGGCAGGTGCCGGTGCTGGCTTAGGTATAGAACCCGTTGGATTTTTAGCCTCCCGGGGGGAGCAAATTTCCTTTATCAGCACACGCAACAATAAAGGATTGGATGCTGCTTTTGAAAAGGTACCAGATTTATTGATGAAGTATCTGGACAGCACCGGGAAAGAAAAAGAAGTCCTCGCACAAAACTAATGTTTTCTTGACGGCAATACGCAAAGGTGTTGCCGTCAACATTTAAAAACAAACCATGACTACCATAAAAGCAAAATCACCTAACATCTATCGTGTTTCTTTGTGGCAAAATTGGGTTCGGGCTTGCACCTTAGGTGAATTAATCGGGATGGTGTGTCGGTTAGTCTAGACAATCATCCTCCTGGGTCTTTTAGCTGGCATCCTTGCAGGCGCTAGCCTCGAAATAGTTACTGGTTATTTTTTTTTAGAAAATGAACCTCAAATCTCATCTTAGTTCCAAAAGCTGACAAATTATTATTTGTACCAACAGTCACTAAATTAAAAACGTAAGAAAATTCCTCTCCACATGAAAAAGTATTTAAACATTTTTTTCTTTTTTCTACTCTTGTCTGTTCCAGCTTTTGCCAATAGCACTTCTGTTATCGACGACAATACTTACTGCAACTCCAGCAGTGATTTCCCTTGGCATGAATGGATTGCCGGGGTTAAATATGAAACCATAAATAACCTTTCAGGTAAAAGTACTTATACAGATTTCACTAATCAGAGTACGGTACTGGTTCCTGGGAGTTCTTCTTTTATGCTCTTGACCACAGGTTATAGTTACTTCACCTATGATCAATACTGGCGGGTCTGGATAGATTTCAACCAGGATGGTGATTTCGATGACTCTGGAGAAACCGTTTTTTCCCAAATCAAATTGCGCCCTGCAGATGGCACTGCCCTTTCTAATGCAGGTGGAATGATCGATATCCCGGCTACTGCTCCGGAGGGTAATACCAGAATGCGAATTGCGATGAAACGCGGATCTTATCCTGATCCTTGTGAGACCATTCCTTATGGAGAAGTGGAAGATTATAATGTAGAAATTTTACCCTTCAATACGAAACTTTCAGATCTGGAATTAAACGTAACGGCCACCCCTACCAGTATCGGCTCTGGAATAGTAACTTATACTTTGCAAGTAATCAATCGCGGCCCGGATACTTCTCAGGGCATTGAGATGTTGCATAGTCCCAATGGCAATTTTGCTTCTTATGATAACGTGACTCCTGCTCCTGGCACTAGTTTTAATCACGGTTCAAGAATCTGGAATATTCCTTCTCTGGTGCCCACTCAACATGCCATCATGACCTTCGATGCCCTTATAGTAGATTTAGTTGATCCGCAGGTTGACTTTTTTGAAATCATTACTGCTCCGCATTTTGATCCTGATTCTGCTCCGAATAATGACTTGGGAAATAAAACGGCTGATGAAGACGACGAAGCGATTGTTTATCTCACCCCTAATTCTCTCCCGGATTTAACTTTGAGCAACTTCAACCTCCTCTCTACTCAGGTTGATCCGGGAGCTCAATTAAATTTCAATTATACCATCGCCAACCAAGGTAATCAAGTAGTTGGTGTTAATGAAAATATCTTTTTCCAAACCTATTTGTCAACCGACGATCAATTGAGTTCAGACGATCTGGAAAGAAGCGGAGGTGTTTTACTTATTCCTCTGATGCCGGGTCAGGAACATCAATCGATAACAGCAATGGATGCTCCTACCAATCTTCCAGAAGGCGATTACTACCTGATCTTTTCACTCGACAACGATGATCTCATTTTGGAAAGCGACGAAAATAATAACGTCTTTGCCTTGCCTTTTCACCTCAATCAAACGCCTCAAGGGGTGTATTGCAATTCCCTGAGTGATTTCCCCTGGCAAGATTGGATCGCCGGAATTGACATCGGCAATTTCTCCAACAATTCTGCTAAATCAGAATACACTGACTTTACTGCTCAGACCGTAACCCTATTCGCAGGACAATCTACTCCTGTTGGCTTGACCACTGGATTCAGTTATTTCACCTGGGATGAATACTGGCGCATTTGGATCGACTTCAATGAAGATGGCGATTTCTTTGACGCCGGAGAAACTGTTTTTTCCGGACTAAAACCGCGTCCGGCAGATGGCACTTTCGAATCTACTTTAAACAGCCAAATAAGTATTCCTCCAAATGTCAACGCAGTGACCACCAGAATGCGTGTTAGCATGAAACGAGGAGGATATGCACAACCTTGTGAAGTGCTGGACTTTGGAGAAGTAGAAGATTATACCGTTCGAATTGACGATTCCAATTTGCTTCCCGATTTAAGGATACCCAACTATGAAGTCATCCCTGGAGGAACTGCACTTTGCTATACCAATCCTGGCGAACGATTTGCTTTCTTAGGTGGAACCATTGTCAATTTTGGATTGGCCGATGCCGGAGCATTTAAAGTAAAAGTCAGTCTTTCAGAAGATGATCAACCCAGTGCCAATGATATTTTATGGGAAACATTTTCCTATGCTGGTCTTGATCCAAATAGTGCTACAGGTTTCTCCGTTGAAGAACCAGTTCCTTCTTTTCTCACACCTGGGCATTACTATGTCTTCATTCTGGTAGACTCCGATTCGGAGGTAGCAGAATCGAATGAGAATAACAATCTGGTTAGTTCCCGACAAACGATTGGTGCACCTGATTTTATCATTAGCAATTTTAGTGGTAATCCTATAGAAATTCCGGCAGGGAGTAATGCCATGAGTATAAATGTTGAGGTGACCAATCTCTCCGCCTTTCCTTTGGCAGATTGGACGGGTGGCGTAGGGCTTCAATCTTATCTTTCAACGGACGATGATTTTTCTACAGCCAATGATCAATTGATCGGCACCACCACAATCCCTTTCACTCAATTTAGCAATGCTCCTTTTTACCTGAATGGAAAAGCTTATGCTTCTCTCGGAGGTGTAATACCTGCCAACACTCCTCCGGGTGATTATTACCTCTTCCTGCGCCTCATCGGCAATTGTGAACAACAATCTGCCAATAATTTCAGCGAGGCAATTCCCATTCGAATTACGACAGGTTCAATAGATTACTGTGATTCTTATGGCGACTTTCCGTGGGAAGACTGGATCGCCAAAGTAGAACTTGCCAACCTCTCCCACAGCTCCGGAAAATCAAAGTATTCTGATTTTACCACAAAAGATGCTAATCTCAATATTGGTGATTACTATCAACTGAGATTGACCACCGGATTTAGTTATTTCACCTGGAATGAATATTGGTCCATCTGGATTGATTTCAATCAGGACAATACTTTCCAAGTGCCTGAGGAGTTGGTATTTTCCGGCTACGTGAGTGCGCCTTCTGATGGTACTGCTCAAAATACGCTCGGGGCAACGTGGAAATTGCCTTCGAATGCAATGCCCGGTACCACACGCATGAGAATTTCCATGAAAAGAGGAGGATATGCCGATCCATGCGAAATTTTACCTTTTGGCGAAGTAGAAGATTACACGGTTAACATCAGCAACACCATTACTGCCAATCGTCGGATGGAGGTTTCTTTGGAGGCTAATTTAGCACAAGCTGCTGTCCAACTGGAAGGCTTGTATCATACCACAGAGGCAGTCGATCAGGTAACAATCGAACGATCGATAGACGGCGATAATTTTACCGCAATGGAACAGCTCGCTGTACAGCAAACAGCAGATGGTATACAATGGATTGAAGAACAGGATTTAACTCCTGAAGAAGGTTGGAATCACTATCGACTTGTGGTACAAATGAAAAACGGAGAACGTATTTACAGTCCGGTTCGTCAAGTGTACTTTGAAGTTCCATACAATTTTTCTATCAGTCCTAATCCAGCTATAGATGAACTATTTGTTTACTATGATCAAGAGGTCAATGTAGAAGAGTTACAATTAGCCATCCATGATGCTTATGGTCGCTTGCTAGTGACCCCGATCAATCCGAATCAAATAGATGTGAGTCGATTGGATGCAGGTTTGTATTTTTTAAAGATTCAACGTTCTGGTCGAAAAATGATTTCCAGGAAGTTTATCGTGAGTCGTTGATTTTTTAAATAATTATTTTGGAGGATTAAAATTTATTGAACACTGGTCAGTAAATTTTAATCCTCTATTTAACCATTACTACTTTCCATCGCTCCAAAATTTTTGTCACACTTTTCTTTTCCCTGCTTATAGTATCGCACTCTAGTAGATTATTAAATCAATTCATAAATACTATAAAAATGAAAAGTCTAAAGTTAAACCTGTCCACATTTGCCTCTTTGTTAATTTCTGCCAGTTTGCTTTTTTTTACTGCCTGTGATCATCAGGTGCAACTTCCTTCCGATCAAGTTTCCGTAGAACAAGAGCAGGATGCCTTGCAAGCAAAACCTCCTAAGGTCAGTTGGGCATTTGGAATTTATGCTCGCATCTACCGGCCTTCCAGAGAATGCAAACGGGGCTGGGGAATATGCGAAATCACGGCCATCTTTGTGAACTTTGATTGGAATCAAGGGATTGTAGAGATCGACCTGGGAGTAGACACGACCGATGACAAGGTCGGTATTGTCTATAATAGCAATTCCGAAGAAATCGGAGCGATCGTAGCCAATGATCCCTTTTTACACATCGAAGCAGGAGATGAAGTAATCAGTGTTGATCAAGAGTTATTAGAATCCTTTGGTTTAAACGAAATTCAGTTGGTTCCGGGAGACTATGAGATTTACCTCAATGCGGACAACAAATATCAGGTAGATATTGCTGCGGACTTGATTTTGTAGGTCAATTAAATGTGCAGTATAAAAGGCCAGCCCTTAAAATCAAAGAGGATTTTAAGGGCTGGCCTTTTTTATTACGTAGAAATACTGAATCAGTTAATGCTGAAAGGTTACAAAATTTGCCAGTGTGAAATAAAACCTAAATATTTCGGAATGAAATCTAATGGATATAAACAAAACAATTTCCGATCTTAGCATTTGTAAAAAAATGTAGTTACTGAAGTGCTTTAAAAAATCGCTCCCTTTTATAACATCGAATAGAATGAGAAACCTGCTACTATTATTCTTCTTGCTAAGTTTTGCTAAAGTTAGTCTTGGACAAAATTTGGATTCACTACCTCAGGGTTTAACACAATACTATCCCCTTCCTTATCCAGAGCGACTTGATTCTGTAATGTCCTTCTTAAGATTCACCAATTTAGCTTCCGACGAATCCTATAATCAAGTTTTTCAGAAAGAGCTGGAAGCAGCCAGAGAAAGACAGGAAGCACCTTTGGTGATCGCAGAAATTTTAAATCATAAAATGCAGATAGAGGCACAGATCAACGAATTGATTTTGCTTTCTCAAACAACGACTGAACTACGAGAACTGATTGAGGCAAATGGAGATTTGGAACTTCGCGAATGGAAAATGCTGCTTGGGAAGACCTATATTTACCTGGCGCATATTTCATATTACAAATACGAAACAGCGCAAGCCAGAGAAGAAATGGCAATAGCTATTGACATTTTTGAAGAACTCAAAGAAAGCGTATTGCTCTCAGAATGCTATGTGGAAATGAGTCGATATTCTGAAGATGACCCGGAAGCCGATGCATACTATCTACACAAACTCGATTCGATTGCAAAGCTGATACCACTTAATCGTTTTATCGTGTCTGGTCTTTTTTTTAAAATGGGAAATCTCACGAAGCAGGGAAAACATCAAGAGCTTAATGAACTTATCCTTAAATATAAGGATTCGATAATGGCCGTTTCCCCATATCTGGAATATGAGTTAAAAAACCAAATGGCCATCAATGCGATAAACCTAAACAACAATGAGAAGGCTTACGGCATCTATAAATCGCTGGTAAATGATTTGCACAACAAGGAAGTTATACCTGTTATATTTGCTCAGATTGAAATTGTACAAAATTTTACCAGCTTGCTAAAAACGATGAAGAGATTTGAGGAGGCCAGCATTTATCAAGACACGCTGGTCAGCCTGCTCCAAGAGGAGTACTCCGTACTTAGAGATGAAGCTATTGCGGAGGCTCAATCTAAATATCAGAAACTGGAAGATGAACAAAAAATCAAAGAATTGGAACTTGAGCAGGAAGTTGCCCAATCGAAGCTAAGAGCGATCGTCTTTGGTCTGCTCTCTCTATTTGCAATAAGCATTGCAGGAATTGGATTTTGGCTCTACCGTCAGCGACAAAAACAACGCGAAACTTATCTGCTTACAAGCAAAGAAAAAGAGACTCAGCAAGTCAGAGAAAAACTCCTTACCTCCATCACCCACGAGCTACGGACACCTTTAGCCATAATTTCCGGGAAATTGGAATCACTGGAAGATGCCAATAATAAAGAAGAACATCAGTTTCACCTGAATGTAGCCAAACGAAATGCGAAACAATTAGTCAGTCAGATCAATCAACTCCTGGAATGGAATAAGCTGGAAGCCGACGCTTTGAGCAATCAACCGACGGTTGGCGATGTCGAGCAGGAAATGGAAAAGATTCTTGAAGAGTTAAAACCCATGGCACTGCATAAAAACCTGGAATGGGATATCGGGGTGAAAGAACAAAATTTCAAAGGAAAACTGGACTTTGCGAAATTTCAGACCATTGCCAACAATCTGCTCAGCAATGCCATCAAATATGCGCCTCAAAATTCCAGAATAGCTTTGAAATTTTTTCAGGATAATAACGAGCTTGTTTTTTCTGTTCAGGATTTCGGACAAGGTATTCCAGCAGAGTACTTACCAAAAATCTTTGATTGGTACTACCGGGTGGCGGCTAAAAACAATGTTGCTAACTATGAAGGATTTGGGATAGGACTTGCCCTCTCCAAAGAGTTGGCAGAATTGATGAAGGGTACTTTAAAGGTCTTTTCAGAGGAAGGAAAGGGCTCCACCTTCACCCTTAGGGTTCCATTTGAAAATATACAAAAAGAAGAAAACAGTTCCAAACAACCGACCTCTCCTTCAGCTGGCATTCAATGGGTTTCAAAAAACAGTGCTGTGGATACGACGCTGTTGATCATTGAAGACCATCCGGATTTGGCTGCTCATATTGCTTCTTTATTCCAGAAAGATTTTAATGTATTGGTGGCCCACAATTTTGAAGAGGGAAAAAACATGGCAGAGATAGAAGTTCCTGACCTCATCATTTCGGATATTATTCTCCCTGATGGCAGTGGATTGGATTTGTGTAAAAAATTAAAGTCCCAGATGATCACTGATCATATTCCTATAGTGATTCTGACCGCACAAGGAGGCGAAGAGGCTCGATTCAGTAGTCTAAAAAACAGAGCCGATGCATTTTTGAGCAAACCATTTAATAACAGAGAACTTCGACTTACGGTACAAAATCTATTACAAAATCGAAGAATCCTGCATTTGAGATTTGGTAGTCAAAAGGATGATCTGGCAAGCGCAACAGATCCTTTTAGCCGCTTGGTCTTACAAGCCCTCGAAGAAAACTACTCCGATAGTTTATTCAATGTGGATTCTTTTGCCAGCCGCTTGTCTCTGAGCAGAGGGCAAGCCTATAGAAAGATCAGAGCTACTTTCGACGCTACCCCAAAAAAATTGATTCGAAATTTTCGCCTCGAAAAAGCCAGGCAACTACTCGATGACCAAACTTTAAATATTTCAGAAGTGGCCTACAATTGTGGTTTCTCTTCTCCAGAATATTTCAGCACCTCCTTCAGGGAAGTTTATAAAAAAAGCCCCTCGGATTATCGATCATCGGAATAATTTTTACCCTATTTAAGGTATCTTTTCTAAGTTTTTTCTTCTATTAAAATAAAATCGAAGGGATTTGACCAATTCTTACAGGTCTATTGCTGGCTCCTGCAATACCTTTGAACAGCTGCTTAAGCAATTCGTATTTAATAAAAGAAAAAATTAACCTACTATGAAAAAAATTAACCCGAGTCACCTTTCCATCCTATTAATTGGCCTATTCTTTCTGCCCATTACCTTTCTGAATGCACAGATTGATTTGGAGCTTAGCCTAAGTCAATCCACCCAAAACCCTAGTGCCTGGACTCCATATAGCATCACTGCCACAATTGTCAACAAAGGCCCTGAGACTGCCCAGGGAGTTGAGTTGTCCGTTTCCAAACCAGACGGAACCATTTACCAAGGTGGCAATGAATATCAGGCTACCGCTGGAACTTTTTCTCCTTATAATAGCTCCCAGGTTTGGACTATCCCCAGCCTCGATCCAAATGAAGTTGCCATCCTTACGTTAAATATTTTCCCGCTTAGCAATAATATATCCCCAGTCTATGCTCAGGTGATTGCCGCCAGTCCACAAGATGTAGATAGCACACCGAATAATGGCGTCGCTCCTATTGTAGCGGAAGATGATGAGGCTTATTCTTCGCAAAACCAAATAGATCGACCAGACTTGTTGCTTGCAGATATACAAATCCCAAACAGTGGTAAGCAAGGCAACATCGTATCCTATACTTTGGATCTTGTCAATGCGGGAACGGCAATAGCTAATGGAGATTATTCAATCAATGTCTACCTAAGTCAATTTCCCGGACAAATTTCTTCCGGAACTTCTGTTGGCGAAATCAATACGGGTAATACGCCCACAGGAACTATTGACAATGTGCCCGGAGCCATAAATATTCCTGCAGATTTTCCGAAAGGAAATTGGTTTGCTGTTTTTTATGTAGATGCCGGGGGAGACATTTCAGAGGCAAACGAAAACAATAACATTGTTTCTATCCCTTTTGAAGTGCTAAAAGTTGGAGGACCGATAGGTGATTTCTGTGGTTTCGAAAAAGAATATTTTGATATGCCTGAATTCCTCTATAACCCAAGACCTGTCCTCAGCCAGACCGCGCAAGAATCGAATGGCAACTATGCCTTTAAAGTACGCAATGGAAACAGTCAAGTGGGTTATAATTATGTAGACCTCCTTATAGATGCGCAGGGCAATCAGCTCTCCATTGATGAAGATGCCGATCCATTTCCCAACACAGATAAGCAACTGTCAAATGGCGGGAGTTATGTGGCAGAAACAAATGGCAATAATGATTTGAGTATATTGGTTAGAGATGTTATCGGGAATATAGTTTTTGATAAAACCTATACTGATCTTACCAATACGAATCGTTTCTCTACTGAAAATCCAAAGGTCATTTATAAATCTGACGGATACTATGTAATCGGAACCTGGATAGAGTTCAACAGTCCAAATACCACCTACGTTTATCTTGCGGAATTGGATGCAGCTGGAAATCTACTTGGTTTTATTGAAGAACCACATGTTAGACCAGCAGAGACCTTAGATATAAATCCAATAGCAGTTCACCCTTCAGGGGAATTGATCATTTCAATTAAAAGTATTACTGCCCAAGATATTTATTTGGCCAGAATAAGTTTACAGGGTCTTTCGTGGTCGGAGCTTATCGTTGCAGATTTGATCTCTAATGAAGTTCCATCCATTCAATATGATTTATCTCAAAACAGTGTGTACCTTCTTCTATTTTACGCCAACGAGCAATATGTGCGAAAGGTAAATGCAGCAGATGGTTCTACTTTATGGACCAAAAAACTTTCTGAAGAGTTTAATCCAAACTCAACTTCCATTCGAGTGTACAACTTAGCCACGAGCATGGTGGTCACTGCTGATGGAGGTGTAGCCACAGCTTATGTTTTTAGGGGGCCTTTCGATTCTGAATTTCAGACAGAAGTCGGAAAACTGGACAGTGATGGTAATGCTGTTTGGTGGAGACAGTTTGACTGGACGGAGGTAAACATTTTGGAAGCCCTATTCGAAACAAGTGATGGCGGAATCATCTATGCTGGAAGAACTGAAGATAAATATGTTATCTATAAACTCAACCAGAATGGTCAGCCAACGCCCTTGTGCAATGATGATCCTGGTGGGGAAAAAATTGATTTGGCATTGACTTATTCAACCGACACTCCTAATCCATCAATATGGTCTTTTTTCTCTGTCACCTTGAGCATAAGCAATACCGGTGCTCAGACAGCCAGCGATGTTGTTGTAAATGTGCCTTTACCAGATGGAGTGGTTTATCGGGGCGATAATGAATACACTAGCAGCCAGGGCAGCCTTGCGATTTATGGTAATGGCGATTGGAATGTGGGTTCCTTAACTGCCGGAGCCACGGCTCAAATTCAAATCAATTATTTTCTCAGGAGCACAAGCCAAATTGATTGTTATGCTCAGGTGACTGCCGCCAATGAAGAAGATGTGGACAGCACACCTGATAATGGAATTTTTGGTGTTGTCGTTGAGGATGATGAAGCTGGCTTATCCATTAATGATCAAGGTAGTTCACAAAACAAAACAATAGAGAATGCCAAGGAGAAAGCTCTAGCGTTTAAAGTAAGAAAAATATTCCCCAACCCTGCCATAAATGGCGAAGTGAACGTCCTACTCAGCAGTCGGGAATCCGGGAATCCGACCGTTCAAGTGTATAATAGTCAGGGTAGGTTGGTACAACAAGAGCAGGTAGAAACTACAAAGGGCATTAATCAATTCCGTATCTCCATTGATCAATTGAGTTCCGGTATGTATTTTCTGATGATTCAAGATGTCCGTTCAAAAGTAGCGATCGCGAAGTTTTTTGTGGAAAGGGAGTAATCATAAAATATACCTGTAGTTCTATTTTAAACGAGTTTTCATCGGACTGATTTTCGAAATTCTATTTTGAAGAAATATTCGAAATCGATAATGATGCCAATCAGGAAACACTAATTGGAAAAATAAATTCCAAAGTGCTCCTGATTGGCTCCGCCAAAATGCTAACTATGATATTGAGGAATTATTTGATATAGACGGAGATACTTACCAAATCGGTAAAAAATATGCGATTTTGAAATTCAAAGTATTAATGAATACATAAAGGAATTCTATAGTTCGATTTATGCTTCAAAAATCTGCATTATTGACAAGCTAAAGTTGCAAGAAAAATATCGGAGTATTGGTATTGTGCTTAAAGTTAATTAAGCCGCGCTTTACAGCACCCACTTTGTCAGAACTAAGTCAAACTCCCTAAAATTATCTCTACCAAGAGCCATAAGCATCCGAATTTTCGTTTTGCTGACATTATTCATTGTCATTTTTAAATTTTGAATTATGAAGCATACATTTTGGAGCCTGGTGGTTCTATTATTCTTAACCGCCTGTGAAGGAGGTACTGATTTGAAGAAAATTATTGTAAACAATACTGGAATTCCTATTGAGGTGATTGTTTACAATAATTATCATGAAGGACAAGATACATTAACGATTTCTGCCAATACCGAAACCGTCTATTACTCCGGCGGAGGAGACAGGCGTTTTTTTAAAGACTATAACTGTCTTACAGAAATTGACAGTATCCTAGTAATTAATGCCGATGGAAAGGTATTAAAAAAAGACTTGATGGATATTAACAATTGGACAAAAGAGACTTCCGGCAAAAGAAACATTTTGCACCTTTGCACCTTAGAAATCAACCTCGAGGATTTTGAATAAACTTCCAAGTACTACTCTACTTTCTTGCTATTGAAAACTTATTGCTTACTCTCAGTTCCAAAATGAGGTTGCATTAAGACATGTTGTCTTTTTAATGTTTTGAAATAAAATTCCGTGCTATGTCTTTTTTCTAGTCAATATCTTTTACACAACGAAAGCCTGTATGATTAAGTCCGGTGTCTGCACTTGATCCCATTCGCCTGGCATTCCGGTAGCCAGAGCAGTAGTCATCATTGCAAAGGAAAGAGCCTCCGCGAATTACTTTTTCCGGTTGAAAAGGCATAATCAAATCATCGGCAGCAGCGGGACCAGGAGTATTGGCCAGACTAGCCTCTGGTTTTTGGTAAAAATGGATATCCAACCAATCGCTACACCATTCCCATACATTACCCGACATATCGTACAAGCCATAGCCATTTGGCGGATAAGATTTGATGGGAGCAGTGGTAAAAAAACCATCCTTGAGTTGATTTTGGTAGGGAAAAAGACCTTGCCAAAAGTTAGCTTTAGGGGGGCCATCATTGACATTCTCATTGCCCCCAGGGTAGATGGCATTCTTCCGGCCTCCCCTGGCAGCCCATTCCCATTCTGCTTCTGTAG
>JAVJHY011930222.1:0-32353 GCA_035593235.1 Phascolosoma agassizii
ATCGCCACGGATGGTGAAACGATGTTTCCGGTAACCGTTCCGGAATCTCGAACGGTGACACTCACGGATGCGTGCAAATCGCCTTCGACAGTACCTTCAATGAAGATCTTCGTGGCATTGACGTTAGCGAGTATTTTGCCGTTCGGCTTTAGCGTAAGGCAACAAGTGCCCTGATCGATCGTGCCCTCAACAGTACCCTCAATGATCAGGTCTTCATCGGCCGACAGCTCGCCTTTGAAATGCAGGGATTCGCCGATGATGGAGACAACGGGATCGTTGCGACTTTCCGATTGATCTCTGTGATTACGCACCGAATCAGGTACATCGTTGATGTTAACGACCTGTGAGTCCGTCACTTTTTTTTCGCTCCGCCAACTTGGTCGTCTCATAATTTCTGTATCACTCATGATTAGTGTCCTTTTTCGGGTCAGGCAGTTGCTGACTTCTCGTCTACCAAATCGGTCTCGGATTCAGTTTCAGTTTCGGTTTCAGTTTCAGTTGCAGATTCAGCTTCGGTTTCGATGTCGTCGTTGGCCGCCTTCTTGGGCCGGGATTTTTTCACCGCAGCATGCTTATCAGAAGATTTCGCTTCCTCTTCACCCGACATATCAATACTGCCGTTGAATGTTGCTCCGTCGCGCAACGTGACTTTCGGGCAACTGATATTGCCCTCGACATTCGCGCCCTCGTTGACAACTACAGAGTTTGTGCTGGCGAGATCGCCAACGACTTTGCCCTCTACTGAAATATATTCAGCGCTGACCTTCGCTTTTAACGTTCCTTCCTTACCAATGGTCAGCAAGGAAGAGTGTTTGATCGTCCCCTCTACTTGCCCTTGTATCAGCAAATTCTCATTTGCGGTCAACTTGCCCTTAAACTTCAACGTCGGTCCCAGGACCGACGAGTGCTTAACTGTCGTTTTGTCGTATGGATTGCTCATTTGCCGTTCCCTCAGAAGAAGATGGCTCGATAGGTTGTCCGCCAATTCGAGGGCCATTGTGGAACTAGATCACCATATATGCAGTGACGCCGATCACAGAATGCTCATGGTGGATGCCGGTTTCGGGTGTTTATCGGGTGAAGAACTGAATCCAAGAAGTAGCGCCGCATGTGGCGGTCAGGTCTGCAGTGGCAATGACATGCCTCAGGGACGGTCGATCGAAATATATTTGCTGGGGTGACGATCGAGTACATTGTCCTCAAAGCCGAGGATGTATGGTTTCACCATGTGTTTGCTGACGTAAAAATACAGCGGTGCGATCGGGTAGTCATTTATCAGCAGTGCCTCCGCCTCGGTCATCAGCGTCATCCGCCGGGCCAGGTCAATCTCCACTGCGGCCTCGTTGAGCAAGCGGTCGTATTCGGCGTTCGAATAGCGTGGCAGGTTCTGCGGACTATTGGAACGAAATATGTCAGTAAACGTCGATGCGTCGTTGTAATCGCCTGTCCAGCTAAAGCGCATTACCTGCCAGCTGGGTCGATCATCGCGGGTATCGAGAAAATATTTCCATTCCTTATTATCTAATGCTACATCGACGCCGAGCACTTCCTTCCACATGCTGGCCACCGCCAATGCCACACGCTCGTGGATGTCGCCGACATCGTAGGTGAGTTTTAACTTTAGCGGGCTGGCAGAATCGTAGCCTGCGTCTTTATAGGCGTTTCTTGCGTGTTGCTCTCTGTTCGACCGCGGACTATTGGCCCAATCGTATCGCGCGTTGGCGTGATTGGTGACACCCGGTGGAACGACGCCGTAGGCCGCTCGTTCGCCACGGCCGATCAGCGCAACGAGCTGCTCGCGGTCGATTGCCATGGACAGGGCCTGACGCAAGCGAGGGTCATTCAGTGGTGGCTCAGTCAAATCGAATGCCATGTAGTAAAGAGCCAGAGTGGGCGCGATGCGAGCTTGGTCAGGCATCTGTTGTTGGGTCGCGCGGATGGTTTCTGGTGGAATGGCGAACGTAATATCGAGTTCACCAGTGCGATACATGTTGTACTCGGAAACAGGATCTACAATTGGAAAGTAGACTACTTCGTCCAACTCGACCGACTGCGCGTTCCAGTAATGAGGATTTTTTTGTAACGAGATCGTTCCGCCGACCTGGTGTTTCGTCAGTTTGTAGGCGCCGTTGCTGATAGTTTCAGTGCCAGCGTATAAATGATTTGGAAACGCAATCGGCATCGTCAATACAGACAACCAGTAGCCCGTCTGTCTGCCCAATGTGATTGTTAACTTTCGATCCGAGTCTGCCCTGACTCCGAGTTCATCCGCGCTCTTACTGCCGGCGTTGACGAGTTGATAGTTTTGTATGGGCTCGAGCAGGAAACCATACGGTGATTTGCTGCCTGGGCCCGTAGCACGTTGGAACGATCTGACAAAATCCGCCGCGACAACCGGATCGCCATTTGACCAGCGTGCGTTTTCACGAAGCGTGAATGTATAGACCCGACCGTCGTCGCTGATCGACCAGGACTCCGCGACGCCGGGCAACAATTGACCGTCTGCTCCCGCAGTAACGAGTCCCTCGTAAAGGTCCGTGAGAACTGCGAAAGCGTGGACGTCCTCTGCAAGAGTCGGGTCCAGCGTTCCCGGCTCGCCGCCGTTGCCGCGGCGCAGCACTGTGCTGCCGTCAGCATCGCCAGATTCGTTGGGCGAATCTGAGCGCCAATCGCATGCCGCCAAAACCAAACAGCATTGCGCGATCAATATGACGGAACGATAGAACATCTGTCTGCATGATCCCACAGGGTCGAAATCGATGCGACGCAATACCGCGTTGGCAGCCGCTTGTGGGCGAGTTGGCGCATATAGGTGTCCCCGGCCTTGTCTTCAGCAACTCCGCCGTTTGATGGTTGACAAAAGTCATAAATGGGGTAAAGTTACCCATTAATGGATGAGCAATTCAAACAAGTTCTAGCCGATACTTGCAGAAAAGTACTTCGGCCGATTGCAAAGTTATTGCTCAAATGTGGCATGACCTGGAAGGAGTTTGCGGAATTGTCCAAGTTGGTTTTTGTTGAGATGGCGACGTCGGAATTCGGTATTAAGGGCCGCCCGACCAACATTTCACGGGTCTCTATCCTGACGGGAATATCCCGAAAAGAAGTCAAAAGGCAGCGGGATTTGCTGGCGACCAGCGGGCCGACCGAAACTCGTAAGACGACCGACGCAACTCGTGTCCTCGCTGGTTGGCATCAGGATGCCGCTTACCTCGATGCCAGCGGGAACCCGGCCGAACTATCGGTTGGCGGGACTTCTCCGAGTTTCGAAAGTCTGTTTTCAAGGTACGGCGGCGATGTCTCGCAGGCCGCCATGTTGAAGGAACTGGTGAAAACGGGGGCCGTGAAATATACGGAAGAAGGTCACCTGAAAGCGCTCAGTCGCTATTACCAGCCGGTCCAGCTTACGCCGGAGAGCATTACGGAAATATTCGGTAAACCGTTGTCCGATCTCGCGACGGTGGTAGAGCACGACATCACGCGTAAGGACACTGACGCGCCGGATTTTCAGGGTTACGCCGATGACGATCGTATCGATGCAAAACATCTCGATGAATTCAGAGCGATGCTGGACAGCGAAGGGCAGCACTTTCTGGAAAAAGTCGACCGGTGGCTCGCGTCGCACCGTCTAGAGGATTCTGAACTATCGAGCGACGGCAGTCGCTCACACGCTATACGCCTCGGCGTCGGCGTATATGCGATTAACCAGCACAGCCAGTAGCTAAAGAGAGGAAAGAATGGGTACACACAAACACACAGGATTCGCGGCTATCATTCTGCCGATACTTTTCCTAACGGCTTGCGGCGGCGGTAGCAATTCGGCTCCGGCTGAGCCACCGCCGGGCGACGATGGTACCGGCGGCATTACGCGGGGTGGTGTTGCAGTTGGACCAATAAGCACATTTGGCAGCGTCGTTGTAAACGGCGTTACGTTCGACACCAACAACGCCATGTTTACAATTAATGATACCGCGGGTACGCAGAGCGACCTTCGTGTTGGCCACGTTGTCACGGTAAAAGGCGAGATTGATGACAACGGAACAACAGGGACCGCGGATACGGTCGATTTTGACGATGTCGTAAAAGGGCCCATTGAGAGCATTGACGTTGTGACAGGGCAGGTCGGCGTCCTTGGCCAGAAGGTTCTCGTCCGACCCGAGGTATCGTTCGACGACAATATCAGCCCGGCTTCGATAGAGGGCCTGAGCATCGGACTGATCATCGAGGTAAGCGGTCAAATCGATGCCAACGACGACATCGTTGCTACCCGAATCGAAGCGAAACCAGCTGGTACGCAGTTTGAAGTGCACGGCACTGTTAGCGCCCTCGACTCGGCCAACCTGCAATTCAACATCAATAACCTGGTCGTCGACTACAGTAATGCCAGTTTGGACAATTTCGCCGGAGGTCAGATAAGCGACGGCGATTTCGTAGAGGCCAAGGGGACATCCCTAGGCGCTGCAGATGAACTTCAGGCGACATCGGTTGAGCTCGAGACTTTGCTGCCCGGCGTCGCGGCGGGCGACAGAGTCGAACTGGAGGGTTTCATCACTCGTTTTTCCTCGCCACAGGATTTCGACGTTACCGGTCAGCCCGTATCGACGTCAGCCAGCACCACATTCACAGGCGGCGTCGCCGCAGATCTCGGCCAGAACATTAAAGTCGAGGTCGAAGGAGAACTCGACGGCAACGGCGTGCTGGTCGCAGACAATGTGGACATACGACCGTCGAAGGCAGTGCGTACGCAGGCGCTTGTCGACTCCGTCGATGCGGCCAACAATTCAATGGTAATGCTCAGCATTACGGTAACCGTGGACGAACTGACGCGTTTCGAAGACAAGAGCAATGCCGACGTGGATCCGTTGGGAATTTCCGACATTAACGCTGGCGACTACGTCGAGATTCGTGGCGATGAGTTTCCGGCCGGCAGCGGCGATATCCGCGCCACCCTATTCGAACGTGACGACCCAGACGCCGATTCGACGTTGCAGGGATTCGTGGAAACGATAAGCGATCCGTCGTTCACGATTCTGGGCGTCACGGTCGAAACCAACGGAGCCACTATTTTTCGCGACGAAAATGACAACGCGATCACGGCTGGCGCCTTCTTTACTCAGGTTGGTGTGAATTCGCTGGTCAAGGCGAAGGGTACCGAGGTATCGGATGCGACGATTACCGCAACCGAAGTTGAATTTGAACTGGAATTCTAGGAAGTGCACTGGCGTCGCCTTATCGCGATGCCGGAAACCGACGAAAGGTGAGTAACACATGAGCAATCTTAAATCACGCAGCACCAACTCGGTAAGAATCGGTAGTGTGGCAGCGGTCTTATGTATCATCGTTGCCGGCGTTAGCAGCGCTGGAATTACCCGAGGCGGGACTAGCTTCGGGCGCATCACGCAATTTGCGAGCATTTTTGTAAACAATCGGGAATTCGACATTGATGCGGCGACGATCACGATCGATGGTCAGAGTGCATCTGCGGCAGAGCTGAAGCTGGGCCAAACGGTTTTTGTTGACGGAATTGTGGATGACGAACTACCCATCGGCGTTGCCGACGAGGTCATCGTCGTCACGATCTTGCAAGGTGGCGTTTCCAATATTGATCCAGAGGAAGAGCAGTTCAATGTGCTTGGCAACACTGTTTCCACAAATCTGGATACCGTGATTGAACATCTTTCCGGCGGCGTTACCCTGGAAGATTTTGCGGATGGTGAGGTTGTCGCGGTCAGCGGCTTCAGGTCATCCGGGGGCGATGTTGTTGCCAGCCGGGTCGAACAAGTCGCAAACGTCAGCGGTGCGTTGGTTACCGGTACGGCCGACAACCTGGCCGCCGCCACACTCGATGTTCACGGTCTGACGATCCAATACGCCAATGCTGAACTGGTCGGATTCTTATTGGGCGTCCCGGCGGAGGGGGACAACGTCCGAGCTCTGGGCTCATCATTCGCAGCCAATGGCGCCCTGATTGCGAACAAACTCGAATTTGTGCCTCAGTTTATCGGTGACGAGTCAGACGTAGGTGAATTTGAAGGATTCGTTTCCGGTTTCGAATCGCCGGCGGACTTTCGAGTGGGGCAGCTTCGAGTCGCGACTGACGAGCACACCCAATTCGTCGGCGGCGGGCCGGCAAACCTGACGCTCGATTCCGAAGTGGTCGTGCGAGGAGAGTTTGATGCTTCCGAAACCCTGCAGGCGAGGTTTGTCGAGATTCGCGGCACGCAAATTCGCGTTTACGGGCTCGTCGATTTCGCGTCATCCACGTCTCTAACCGCACTAGGCGTTCCGCTGCTCGCAACAGCGGCGACAGAGGTCAGGGATTCCAGCAAGGCCAAAGTCGAACCGTTTTCCGTCAGTAATCTGTCACCGGGAGACTATGTTGAGGTCCGCAGCGCAAAGAACCCGCCGAACGCTACGCCGGTGGTCGCCGCCCGAATAGAGCGCGACGATGCGGAAGAATCTGTACGGCTACAGGGATTCGCAGGCGCTGTCGCCGGTCAAAGTTTTGACGTGTTCGGCGCGACGGTCTACGTCGACAGCGATACGGAATACGCAGACGCGAACGACGATGAAATCTCGCAACAAGCGTTTTTCACCGCGATCGCGCCAGGGACCTTTGTACAAGTACGCGGCACATCGCCAGCGACTCACGTCATTGTTGCTACGGATATCTCGTTGCAGATGCACGACTGAGCACGGCTCATCGAATTCCGGGAATCGATCTCATGAAAAGAATACTTGTCTACTCTCACGATACATACGGACTTGGCAACATCCGCAGAATGCTGTCGGTCGTCGAACATCTGGTGAGAAGTGATCCGGATATCTGCGCGCTGATCTTGTCGGGCTCTCCCATGATGCAGGCATTTCGTCTGTCACCTCGGGTGGACTACATCAAATTACCGTGTCTGACGCGTGCCGAAAATGGTGACTATGAGTCCAAGTATCTGGATATCGAATACAAAAACATCATTACGCTGCGCGCGGATCTTATCCTGAATACGTTTCTCAATTTCGAACCGGACTTGCTGCTGGTAGATAAGAAACCGCTGGGCGTTCAAAACGAGTTGGCGCCAGCACTCGATGTCATTCGGCGTCGTGCCAATAGGCCTCGTGTTGTACTTGTGACACGCGAAATTTTAGATGGCAAGGACGTTACACGTCGTGTGTGGGAGCGCAACGACTATCACGGCGCCTTATCGGAGCACTACGACAGCATGCTTGTACTCGGGCCGAAATCAGTTTTCGATCTGGCGAGGGAATACGAATTTCCGGCGGAGTCGAGCAGCCGAGTGCGGCACTGTGGATACATCGCGAAACAACAGAAAGTGCGCAATGTCGAATCAGTCCGCGAAGAGCTTGGCGCCGGCGACAGGCCACTGGTGGTACTGACGGCCGGTGGCGGCAGGGATGGCTTTCGCCTGCTGGACGTCGGCTTGCGAACACTTATTCCGGAATGTCGTAGCGGTCGGTTCTCCGTCGTTGTCGTCGCAGGGCCGGAGATGGAACCCACGCAACGAGAGGCTCTTCACCGGCAAGCAGATGACGAAGACAACGTGACGATCATCGATTTCACGAATGACATGATGAGTTACATCGGTGCTGCGGACGTTGCCGTTTCCATGGCTGGGTACAACACCGTGACGGAGCTGTTGAGTCTCGATGTGCCCGCCATTCTGGTGCCGCGTGCGAAACCCTCGCAGGAACAATGGATGCGTGCGACACGGCTCGAGCGTCTCGGCCTGTTCAGGGTGATACATCCGGACCAGTATTCCGAAGAGACATTGCGCGCCGCTATCACCGAAACACTTTCGAAGCCGAGAAACAGCGCCGATCGAGTTCACCTCGACATGAACGCGCTTGACGCAGTACGCCTGCACGTTCAGGAATTGTTGGCAGAGCACGACTCGGGCGGCTGGAATAAGTTGCAGCTGCAAAACGGTGTAGAAACCGACGATGCGGTCGCGGCCCCTCAAGAAGTTGCCGATGTTCTTTCACTACCGTTGGCGAGGCCACGCCAATGAGGCCCGGACGAATAGCGGTCCTGGTTCGACAATTTCCGAAACTGTCGGAGACCTTTATTTTCGGCGAGATTTCGAATCTTATCGCCGCTGGACTTGATATTGAGATCATAAGTCTGCGAAGACCGACGGACGGTCCACAGCATGCCGACGCCAATCAGTTTGCGGCAAGGACAACCTATCTCGACGAAGAGAACGGCGAACACAATATTCTTACACGCACGCAGTCTGTCGCCGGCTTGTTGCACAAAGTCCCGGGGATCGTCCGACAAATGCGCGGCCATGATGTGACGCTGGGACAGCTTTGCGCATTGATTCGTGTCTGTGAGCGGTTGAGTATTTCGCACATTCACGCCCACTATATTTCCGAGCCGGCACTGTTGGCGGATTTGGTGAATCAAACCTGTGGTCTGTCGTTCAGTGTGTCAGCGCACGCGAAGGATATTTATCTCAGCAATGCAGAAACCTTGCGAGAGAGAATCCGTAACGCGGCCTTCGTCACAACCTGTACGGCCCACAATCGCAACCATCTCATCAGCCATGCCGGAGAGGCCGCCGAAAAGGTTCATCTGATTTATCACGGCATTGATAGTGAACGATTTCACCCCGCCGTATCCCGGAACGAGCATGAAGCACCTCTGATCGTTGCTGTCGGCCGATTCAAACGCAAGAAGGGTTTCGATCTTTTGATTTCAGCCTGTGCCGCGTTGCGAGCTGATGGCGTTCCGCTGCGCTGCGAAATTATTGGGTATGGTAGCGAGCAGGCGGCGCTGCAAGCGCTGATCAAGACCCACGGTCTCGAAGATAAGGTGTCCCTGCGAGCACCCGTCACGCATGAGGAACTGACCGGTATCCTGCAGAGTGCAGCAGTTTGTGTGCTGCCCTGCAGGCAAACAGAAGACGGTGACCGGGACGGAATTCCAAATTCGCTGCTCGAGGCGATGTCCTGCGAAATACCTGTCGTTACGACGTCTGTTTCCGGAATTCCCGAGGTCATACAGTCGGAAAAGAATGGCTTGCTGGTCGAGCCGGAAAACCCCGTTGCATTGGCGAGCGCTATCCAGAGGGTGTTGGACGATGCGGCGTTGCGACAAACAATTTCGACTGCCGGCCGACATACGGTCACCGAAATGTTTTGCTGGGCAACGAATATTTCGACCCTATTTCACATGCTCTGCACGACGGTGCCAGGAACAGAGATTGGTGAAACCGCATGAGCGGTGCCAGCGATGCGAGAATTGCGTACGTATTGAAGGGCTTTCCGCGCCTTTCCGAGTCCTTCATCGCAAACGAGGTCCGGATACTATCGAAAATGCAGTTATCGCTCGGGCTATTTTCAATCAAGCGCGGTGACGAGTTGGCCCAGGACAACAATCTTCCTCCGGTGCATTATCTGCCAGCCGTTACCTCACTTTCACAAACGACACTGTGGAGGTGGTTACAGACAAACTACCCGGCGTACTCGATCAATCAGCGGTACTGGTTCACCAAACACCCGGTTCGTTATGTTCGGACCTTACTGTTTTCCATTCGTTGCGCGATCCGATACAGGCGCTCGGCACAGAGTGGCCTGAAGAAATCATTTATTAAGGAATTCCTGCTTGCGACGCATATTGCCCGGGAAATTGAGTGCGACGGTCGTTACCTGCACGTACATGCGCATTTCTGTCACGATGCGACCACTGTCGCATGGATGGTCAGCGCACTGACCGAGTTGCCGTTTAGTTTCACGGCGCACGCGAAGGACATTTACAAGAAAAACCTAAATCCCGGTGATCTGTTGCAGCGCAAGCTCGCTGCGGCGGAATTCGCGGTTACCTGTACCGAAGCAAATGTTGCCCACCTGCGCGAGCAAACCACAGCGAGCAGCAAGATTGTTGGCATCTATCACGGTCTTAACACACGCACTTTTAGGCCTCTGGAACGCAAAGGGTCGCATCGCCACACAACGGCAGCCGAGACACCCAGGCTGCTATCAGTCGGCCGACTCGTCGAGAAGAAGGGTTTTGCCTACCTGATCGAGGCATGTCAGGTATTGCGCAACCGAAACGTCCGCTTTCACCTCGATATTGTTGGCGAAGACGGTGATCAGGGGGCATCCCTGCGCGCGTTGATCGAGCACCACGCACTGCAGGACTGCGTGACGTTGCGGCAACCAGTACAACAGCAAGCACTTCTTAGCTATTACCGAACGGCCACGGTATTCGTATTGCCCTGCGTCATCCTGGACGACGGCGACCGGGACGGTATACCGAACGTAATGGCAGAGGCGATGGCCTGCGGATTACCCGTTGTTGTCAGCCGCGTTTCCGGGATTCCGGAATTGGTGGAACACGAGGTCAGTGGAATTTTGGTTCCGCCCCGTGACACAGAACGTCTTGCCGATGCCATCGAGCAGTTGCTGACGAGACCACATTTACGGAGCGAAATAGGTACCGCTGCACGGCACCGCATCGAATCGGTTTTCAATGCGGATTCCACCCACATTCAACTAAAAGAATTGTTTGACGATGCACTTGCAAGCAACGCAACTCGAAACCGACACGCGGCCTGAGAGCGCTCCAGCCAACTCGCTTGAATACTATTCGAGCGGACCGGATGGCCGCGTAATACCGCTGATTGAGGAAGAGTATTGTTGCGTGCCGACTATTTGCGACGTATTGCAGCACCGGTTTTCACTTAACGGGGAAGTTTATGATCTAGGCGATGATATTGCCTGGCTGAGCAATCCTTCGGACGATATCGAGTGGCATATCTTGTTGCACAAATTCTACTATGCCCCCGGACTTGCCAGAGCCTTTGAGCGTACCGGGAACGACCGCTACAAACGTTGTTTTGAAGAACTGATTTCGTCCTGGATAGAGAAGACGCCGGTCGACTTTATTGCCTCCGACGTAACGGCCCGTCGAATTCAAAACTGGATATACGCCTGGCAGTTGTTCCACGAGTCCGACACGGGCGGTTTCTCGAAGCCGTTTTCCGATGCGTTTCTCGGTTCGCTACGTGAGCAGGTCAACTCCGTCTGTGCGAACCTGGCGCCGGCACGAAATCATCGCACTCTGGAGCTGTATGCAATATTTGTTGCCTCGGTGGCATTCTCCAGACTCGATCACGGAGAACGGTGGCGACGTCTGTCTGTCTCCGAACTACTGCGCAACATCGAAAGCGATTTACTCAATGATGGCGTGCATTGCGAGCTGTCGACAGACTACCATCACATCGTATTGCGCAGCTATCTGCTGCTTTTTCGTATCTGCGAAATGCATCAGATTGAGTTGCCACGGTCTGCCGCAGACAGGGTTTGCCGCGCGCTCGACTTCGCCATGCATGTGCACCGACCCGACGGCGACATACCAGCGCTATCGGACTCTGACTCCCGCTCATTCCTGAATCTTCTTCGCTGGGGCAGCCGCTTGTTTAACCGGCAGGACTATGCGTTTGTCGCCAGCCGCGGTGCTGAGGGCACCCGTCCCTCGGAACAGCACAGAATTTTTTCGGAGGGCGGCTACGCCATACTGCGCTCCCCGTGGACAAATGGCGATAAGTACGCCGATGCAAGATACCTGGTCATGGATGTCGGCGACGTCGGCGCTGGCAATCACGGCCATCTAGATGCGCTGAGTATCGAAGTTGCGGCGTTTGGCAAGGCGCTGGTCGTGGATCCGGGACGCTACACCTACGATGAGCAGGGTGACTACAATTGGCGGGCACACTTCCGCGAGACCGCCGCCCACAATACGGTAACCATCAATCGGTGTGATCAAGCGATTTACCAGCAGCAGGGCGTGCGGCGAAAAATTCAAATGCCGCGACCGGACTGCCGTTTGGTGAGCCATGAATTATTCGACGACCTGGCGTATCTGCACGGTAAGGTTGTTGGCCCCAATTATTCCGCATCCCACCATCGTCACATTTGGTTCGTCGATAATCGGTATTGGGTCGTACTGGACCGTCTGTGTGCCGATGCCGAGCACCACTACGCGCTGCGCTACCAATTGACGCCAGCAGCCAAAGGCGGCGTTACGCTTTCGACAGGCGACTCGTGCACGGCGGTTCAGTCGCGAGGACTGAAAATGCTGATTTTGCAAGATGAACCAAGCGTCGCGGAGGAAAGGGGTTTCGTCTCCGAGCTCTATGGAATGAAAGCGGCGGCCCCAAGGATTTGCGCGCAAGCTGCCGCTGGCACGTACAGTTTTCTGACGTTGTTGTATCCGACGACGACATCGTCGTCGTATCTCAGTGCCGAAACGAATCAGACTCGACGTGTAGTCAACCTGCGTGACGAGACCCGACGACATTCATGGTCGTGGGATCAGAGAAGCCAAGTCATGATTCACCGGACCGCCAAGTCCGTGCAGGCCTGGCGGTTGGCAGAGGGTGGCACCCGTGGTTAACGGTGATCTGTCGATGTTCTCGTCCGATCCGGCTCTGGCTTCGCTGCAGAACCTGTCATTGGGTAAGTTGCAAGACGGACTGAAACAATCCGTGCCCGAGCATCTGCTGGATGCGCCCGTTTCGAGTTATCGCATTTCAAACCTGCGCTACTCGCCGCTGCAAAAATTGGTTGTCGGGATGACCTCTGCGAAAAGTAGCCGACCTATCTCCTTGCGAATATTTCCGCGCGATAAACTTCAGGACAGGCTTGCGAAAGCGACACGTATGCAGCCGGGGTACGCTTTCCTGCTGGAGGAGCTGCATGCTATCGCATGGGTTTTTCCCGGCGAACGGAAGTTGAAGTTGGACGTACTCGATAGGCCAGGTCAGCTGGCCCAGCTGCTTCGCACGCATCGGAAATACGAACTTAGCGATCTGGAACTACTGCATTTCGTCCCTGAACACACGTATACCGCGCGCGCTACCGGAATACGGGACACGGGTGCTCTCGTCCGCGAGTACCTGAAAGTGTATTACGACGACAGCGGCCTGGAAACCGCCCGTATAATGCAACGGCTGGCGCAAGCACCAGGCAGTGCAAGGATACGTGTTCCGGATGACGTCACTTACGTAGCGGAGCATCGCCTGCTGATTCAATCGGAATTGGTGCGTGATACTCAACGTCCGCTGACCCTGGAGACAGCAGCGTTTGCGCTCTCGCAATTTCACAGTCTGCACGTTCCGAATGTCGCGTACGCGCCGCCTGGCGTCGAATCCGATCACGAAGCGGTATTACGGATTGT
This sequence comes from Phascolosoma agassizii, assembly GCA_035593235.1. Classification (NCBI taxonomy): domain Eukaryota; kingdom Metazoa; phylum Annelida; class Sipuncula; order Phascolosomatiformes; family Phascolosomatidae; genus Phascolosoma; species Phascolosoma agassizii. Next base: position 13,199 of record JAVJHY011930222.1, read on the forward strand.
CCGAGCCGTGTTTCCGATGCTGCAGCCCAGGATCACGGATCTCAGCAAAGCCATACTTCGGGAGCTGCATTCAGCGGGCGACGGACCCACAGTGCTACTGCACGGTGACGCCCACCTCGGTAACGTCTTCCACATTGAAGGTGGCGACGTCGGTTTCATTGACCTTGATCGGGTCCGTCGTGGGCCGGCGGTAAGCGATCTGGCGAGCTTCCTGGCGTTCAAAGCCTGGTTGCGAATACGCGATCGCAAATCGACAAACCGGATCATCGAACAGTTACCGCAATTCGCAGCCGCTTATAACCAATATTCACTAAAACCGGTCGATGTCTGTCAATTGTTGGCACATCTCGCCGACAAGATGTTGACGGAACGGATAAGAAGAGGCATCACGCGCGGCAAAATTGCCGGACCTGGTGAGATAGAAGTCTTTATCGATTTCGCACAACAGTGCTTACGCGAGGCCGGAGTGCAACGTGAGCAACGATAGTACGAAAACCGACTCGCCGGTGCGGCAGCTTAAGCGGTTCCTGCCGTATCTGACCACGCAATCCGGGAGGGTAGTTGTTGCCTACTCGGTGTCTTTGCTTGGCGTCCTATTGGCATTGCTGCTTCCCTGGCCATTGAAATTCATGATTGACGGTGTGCTGACCAGCAGCGGTGAATTGGCGCCGCTTAGCGGCTATACCGATCAGCAACAGATCGTAATTCTGTCGTTGTGCCTGGCACTGGTCGCTGCGCTGGCTGCTCTGACTCAGGCGGCAGACAAGGTATTGCATGCGAAAATTCGTGAACAGTTCAGCCTGGGATTACGCGACGATCTGGTGCAGAGACTGTATCGGATCAGCCGCGAGAAACGGCAGGCCGAAATGTCCGGCGAGCTGACCATGCGTTTGGTCGGTGATGCGCAGTTGGTTAGTCGAATGTTTTGCAAGGTCATACCGATGGCGTTGAAACACATAGTGACTGCGCTGGCGGCGCTTATCTATATTTTCCTGATCAACCCAATTATTGGTACTGCTTCACTGGTTATGGCATCTGCTCTGGGATTTCTCGTCGCTGGTTTTGGACCCCAAATGGCGCGTGCGGCCAAAGCAAAACGACAGCATGAGGGCAGTGTATCGGCGCTCACCCAGGAGACCATCAGCGGAGTCGAACACATTCAGGCTATGGCATTGGAAGATCAGTCTCGGAAACGCTATTTGGGATACGCAGCGGCGAGCTTGGCGGCAGGAGTGGATGAAGTTCGTACTGCCGTGCGCCTGGAGCGCAGCTCACAGCTACTGGCAGGCGCTTCGCTCGCCCTGGTCGCCGGTATCGGTGGTGTTTTCGTTGTTCGTGGGCAGCTGACAATCGGTGCGTTGACGGTTTGTCTTGCCTATATCGCGCAGTTACTTAAACCCATCGAGAAAATCAACGAGATCGCGAAGTCGATTTCCCGAGGAATCGCGCGCGCACAGCGTATCGACAGCCTGTTTGAACTAACAACCGCACCGCGGTCCGGACCGGCATCCGTGCTGACTGAAAACATCGAAACCATTCAATGCGACGGCTTGACGTATCAGTACGAAAGCAACGACGCGGTGACCATTTCCAATTTCTCGATGCAATTCAGAGTTGGAGAATGCACAGCTCTGGTCGGGCCGAGCGGCTGTGGAAAGAGCACGCTGTTGCGACTTATCCTCGGCCTGCAGGCACCAACGGCTGGCCGAATGTCAGTGAATGGACATAGCTACAATGATATCGACACTCGTGCGCTGCGTCGTCAGTTCGCCGTCATGCTGCAAGATGCACATTTGTTCGCCGGCAGTATTCGCGACGTCGTCACTGAAGTGAATTCGTCGGCGACTGATCAGATGGTCAATGACGTGTTGCGTGCCGTGCATATGCAGCACGTTGTCGAACAGTTCCGTGCCGGGCTCGACACACGCATCGATGAGGCCGGGGCGAGACTCTCAGCGGGTCAAAGAGCACGGCTGTTGCTGGCACGGGCACTGTTGTCGCAGCGGCCAGTACTGATCCTCGATGAACCCTTTGCCAACCTGGATGACGAGTCGCGGCGAATTATCCTGCAGTGCCTTGTCGACGCGAAGAAGGACCGGTTGATCATCGTTGTGACGCACGAGCGTGAACTTCTCGAAATCGCGGACCGCGTCCTTACACCGACCGACTTCCAATCGCTGGAGTCTGAAGAAATCGATGTTCCAACTGTCGCAGAGGTATCCCGTGCAAACGCCGTCGCCTGAGATCAATCAGAAACATTGCGCCGCAATCTTCGGTGGTCGCTGGCAACGTGTGTATGCCAGTCGAAAATCAGAGGGCCAGTTTGTTTACGTTTTCCAAAATCGCGATGCGAGAAACGACCTACGAGTGTTGAGGAACGACGTTGAGAACAAAGAGCTGCGATCGGTTCGCGTACCGGACATCGGCAGTATCACCTATCACTCCTGCATCGACGACCCGGCGTTCGCGTCTTTCCGCCGCATACTGGCCAACTATCGCGCGGTAGAGATTCTGCGCTACCGGCCAGGTAAGCGAATTACCGTAGCAGCAGTCGATTCGAGTTGTGGGCCCGTCATCATCAAGTTAGTTGCGAGTGGAATCGAGACGATCTATGCGCGCGTCTGTGAAATTGCTCGTGCGTCGGCAGATTTCGGCTTTAAGGTAAGCAGGCCTATTGCCGCGTTTTCACGGCAAAGGTACTTCGTTCAGGAAAGACTGGGTGGCGTACCGATCGATGCAGGCCTGGACAATCTCGATGGCCGCTTGGCCAGGCGCATAGCAAAGGCTGCTCGGACGCTGCATGATTCGACGGCGCTCTTGTCCGCGAGTTTTTCGACCGACGCGCAGCACACGCGTTCCGCAAGGTATGTCAAACTAATCAAGTCGCGTCTTCCCGAACTTCGAGTTCCGATCGACGAACTGGTCGATGGTCTGCAGGGCCTTGGTTCTGAAGTGCACCGCAACTTTTCCAGACAAGCGCCGATACATGGTTCCCTCCATTCGCATCAATGGCTCATTGATGGCAACGATCTTGCACTGGTTGACTTTGATCGGGCGGCCATGGGGCACGCAGAGCTCGACATTGCAACGTTCATGGCAGAGCTTGACTACGAACACCCGGCAATCGGTTTGCCGGCAAAGCGCGTATTCATCGGCGAATTTCCAGTCTGTGATATTCCCACGCTGAACTTCTATCGCGTGCATAAGCACGTCGCCAAGGTATTCAAAGCCAGCAAGATTCCCGACCGTGAGCTCGCGCTGAAGAAGTCGCGACGCAATCTTGGTCGGGCACAAGACCTGCTGGAAAACCCGGAGCGCATGTGACGATGAGAACATTGTTCTATTGCCAGCACTCGATCGGTATCGGTCATCTGATGCGAACGGTGCGCTTGGCGAACGCTAGTCTGGCCAACGGACCGGTCGGCCTCATCTGTGGCGGCCAGCTGCCGGAATCACTGACGTTCGATACACGTATTGACGTTTGTGCTTTACCGGCTCTGTCAACGGACAAGTCACATCGCTTGATCAATACGAGTTCTATGGACAGCATTGAGGACGTATTACGCGTACGCGCAGAGGCGGCGAACGAGTTTGTTCGTAAATTTCAACCCGATGCACTGGTCGTAGAAATGTTTCCTTTCGGACGTAAAAAGTTTGCGGGAGAGATTATCTCGATTATCGAAGCCAGCCGGGAGGCTGGTGTATCGAAGGTTTTCGCCAGCGTCCGTGATGTGCTTGTAACCACGCGATCGGATCAGTCACGCTACGACCAGCGTGCTGTTGAATGGCTGAACGCGCATTTCGATGTCTTACTAATTCATTCCGATCCGAGTCTCATCGGTCTCGACGAAACGTTTTCCGCTTTCGATAAGATCCGCATTCCCTGTTACTACACGGGGTATATCGGTAGTGTAGCGACGCCCGACACGGCTCAGCGGTCGCGGCAGATCGTCGTCTCCGCAGGGGGTGGACGCGTGGGCCAGGGCCTGACTCAAACAGCCCTCACAGCGGCTCCTCTTATCAAAGAGCAACTCGGGTTGGAGATGCTGGTAATCACCGGGCCACTAAGCAATACAGATGGCGTACCGCCCGGGATTGAGACAACGGCAAAAACAGTTCGCTTTATCAGCAATTTTCCGAAGATGCTCGCACAGGCGGCTGTGTCAGTCAGTCAATGTGGTTACAACACAGCCGTCGAAGTGCTGCAGACCGGAACAACAGCTGTCTTCACGCCGTTCGAAACGTCAACGGAGAACGAACAACTGCGGCGTGCGGAAATTCTGTCTGGTCACAGCCTTTCAGTGCTGCTTCGAGAATGTCACCTCAGCCCGGACACACTGCTTGGCGCAATTTCGCAGGCAGTTGAAACCCGGAACAATTCTGACGTCACGTCGAATATCGACTTGGCGGGAGCGGAGCGCAGTCGCGAGCTCATCCGTGAGGTGCATAGACATGCATGAGTTTAGTGGCGTGGCCACGAAAATCGAGAAGCGCAGCGAAGCGGTGACCGTATTTTTTCGTGACGACGATGTTGGCTGGGCAAACGACAGGCTGCACCAACTTTGCATTCGCTTCGAAACGCTCGGCGTGCCACTCGACCTGGCCGTTATTCCCGGGGCATTCGACAGATACACGGCGCAAGCGGTAAAAGAAATCGTGCACACTTCTGGCGCGAATCTTGGGCTGCATCAGCACGGGTACATGCATTTGAATCATCAGGTGTCGGGACGTAAGTGCGAATTCGGCGATGCGCGCTCTGGCGATGAGCAATTCGATGACATCCGTCTTGGACAGGCGCAATTGCGGCGGGTTTTTGATGACCTTATCGATCCGATCTTTACACCACCCTGGAACCGATGCGGTGTCGATACGTGCCACGCGTTGAAAAGACTCGATTTCAAGGCGTTGTCACGCATCGTCGGGTCCGATGAATTCGATCATTGTGGCGTCGCCGATGTATCCGTTTCTATTGATTGGCAAAAAAAACGGCGCGGCGAGCGCATAGAGGGACACGCCTTCGATGTATATGCAGCAATGCCGTTTGGACAACAAAAAATGGTAGGCATCATGCTACATCACGAGCATCTGGACGGATCGGAGCTTGATCGGCTGAGCCGCTTTGTCGAAATGCTGCGGAACACCAGGCAAGTCGAATTCAAACCGATGCGGGACGTAGTGAGTTATCTCATCGCAACCGGCGGGAGTAACTGAAATGGACGCGATTAGAATTCTCGTTTTCTTAGTACTTGCCGCGACAGTCGACGGAGCCTGGGCGCAGCAGCAGCGCCTGAAATTAGAGGGTACGTGGGACGGGAAGGTGTTGATCGTCAATCGGATCAAGCAGCGCGATGCCGGCAAGGATGTACGGCGGGTACGGGTGACCGGTGCGGTCGCGTCGGTCTCGGAGTTTAATGAGAGCATGCAAATTGGCCCAGTGGTGTTGCAATGGCCGCGTTCGCCGAGGCAGGACTTCTCGTCAATAAAGGTTGGGGATGTGTTACAGGTCGATGCTATCCAGAGTGGAGTCGACAGATTTACTGTCATAGATTTCGAACACTCGACGATAGATACCAGCGACTCAATTGAGTTGATCGGCGCTCTGACGGGATTCAGTTCCGAGGATGAATGGACCGAATTGCAGCTCGCAGGAATACCCGCTCAGACACCGAAGCGCCTGTTCCGAAATGGTCGAATGCAGCTGCAACGCCTGGATGATCGCCGACCGGAAAATCAGTTTACGACAGTAATTGGCGGCGTTCGTACGACGATAGGTGGGGAATTTGGGGTTAAGTTAGATGCGGATGGTGATCGCGATCTTGACAAGGAGAACACCGACGAACGCCTGGATGCCGATGCGCAGGTGCAGCTGGAAGCGTTCTTTGAATTCAATGACACGATTGCAGCTTTTGCGGAAATAAAGGCGGAGCTGTCGCAGCGCTACGATATTCCGTTGCAGCGTACGCGCAACGATTTCGATGTGGATCGAGGGGAATTCTGGGTGTACTTCGATCAACCATTGGGGCTGCCCGCAGGCATTCAGATTGGTCGACAGAATTTCGCCGAAGATCGAGAATGGTGGTGGGATTCCGACCTCGACGCAATTCGAATCTTTGTAAGCTATCCGAATTTCAAGCTCGAATTTGGGATCGCCGAGGAAATTGCACGAGAAACGCTGACTGCTAGCCACGCTGATGCAGAGGACATGGATATCAGACGTTTCCTAGCCAGAGGTACATTGCATCTGGGCTCTAATCTTGTGCTGGACTCGTTCCTGCTCCACCAAAACGATCACTCGTCATCTTACGATGTCGGTACCGTAGTCGCCCCACATCGCGAAGACGAGGACGATGCCAATTTGACGTGGATTGGCGCCAGACTGTCAGGGGACACACACATATTTTCAATCCTGGATGCGGAGTACTGGTTCGATTTCGCGAGTGTACACGGCGAGGAACAACGCTACGGATTTGCGGAATTGAACGGTGGCGATTTGCTGGTCGACACGGTTACCAAACAGGATCGATCCGGAACCGCCCTTGACCTCGGAGGCACGATCACCTGGCCCGATGTAAATCTCGGCCCGTTTAAGGAGCCGGCGATCACGATTGGGTATGCCCGCGGCAGTGGTGCGGACGGTAGTGATGGTAGTTTTCGGTCTACCGGCTTAAACGACAACAACGGAAAATTCAACGGGGTCGACCGCTTTCGCTATTATGGCGAGCTCTCGCGTCCAGAATTGGAGAATCTGCGCGTAGTTACACTGTCGTTCGGCTTGCTGTTCAACGACGAAAGCTCTCTAGAACTGATCTACCACGACTACCAGCAAGATCGACGGTCTCCAAATCATTCGCTGAGAATTGATCAATCTGCTAATGGTAACTCCGCAGAGTTGGGCAGAGAATTCAACCTGGTTCTCGGTCTTGAGGAGTGGGAGCACATCGAAATAGAGGGTGTCGTCGGCGTCTTCGACGCAGGAACGGCTTTTAACGACCACGACGCAGCCTGGTTTGCTGCCCTGAAGATGGACTACAATTTCTAGAAGCGCGCCAACGTCGAATCGTCGAACGCTCGCGTTGTACCCCGGCGCGTTCAAGCCACCACACGTTTCGCATCTGAACGCTATTCGTTATCTTATTGAAGAAGTTGGGGTTGATAAGGTAGTCGTAATCATCGCGAACCGATCCCGCCTGATTCCTGGCACAGTTTCAGCGATCGATGCAAAGTCCGCCGAGACCCTGTTTGCTTATTTGCTCGAGAAATCTCATTTCCCGCTCACTCAAATCGATATTGAGATTGCACCGCATCGAGCCATCAGTCATGCGCTAAATCGATTGGAGGCAGCCGACCCGGATACGGAGTATCTCTTCTGCGTCGGTGAGGAAGACTACTTGTCCGACGATGATCGGTTTTCGGACATTGATACGCTCGCGGAAAAATTTGGCGTATCTGCGTGCATTGAGGTGTTGCCAAGATGTCGAATTAACGTGCGAGCCTCACAGCTGCGCGAGTATATAGGTTCCTCTTGCTCGCTCGAGACGTCCCGTATTAAGTGTCTGCCCAATGATATGTCGACCGAGGAGACGTCCATTTACTGGTCAATGTGCAGGAGCCTGACCAGGCCGATTCATGAAATTGCGAAATCGAAGATACTCAGCGTCTTGTCGCAGCGGTACAACCTGGATTCTGAGAACCTGCACGCAGTCGATACGACGGCCGTTGATCCGGTCTTCGAGATTTGCAATGCCGGCGGGCGTCATTTCACGGTCAAATACTCCGGCGATAACATGGGAAAAGGGGCGTTTGGCGTTGATGGTCAACAAATGCCCGCCAGACGACTGCTTGTTGAACGGCGGGTCACCCGACATCTGGCACGCCACTTATCTTGCGCGGTATTCAACTCAAGAGTGAATTTTCTTGACCGCGAGACTCGCATCCTCGTTGTGACCGGACGGCAAGCGGGTGCGCACACCGTTGCTTCGGAATTGCAGGAGAACAAGTTTGATGCCAAGACGGCGCGTTGGTCCGCAACCAGCTTAGCGGCGCTCCACAATTGCCCATTGCCAGAAACGCCATTTTGGGGAAGTCCCGCGGCCGACAAGGCACATTGGCAGAGCATAGTCGACGGCCTTGGGCAACGAGCGGCGCGAGCTGTTGGCGAGGAGTATAAGGAAGATCTGGAAACGAGATTGTCGTCGTTTCGTTACGCCAGCCGATCGGTTGTGCTCCATCTGGACTGCAACGCGACGTCTCTTTACCGCGGCGATAGTACGGTAACTATCGAGAACCTCGAAACTGCCGGCAGCTACGGTGATCCAGCATACGATGTCGCCTCACTGGTATCTGACTATTTGATTGCGGGCATAACGCACGATTCACTTACAGATAGTCTCGGTGTTGTCGATTGTTTGATGGATTCCTATCGATCAACAATTTCTCATCGAGATGATCGCTTTTTGGTGAGGGTTCTTACCTACAGCGCATGTCACCTACTGTGCCGTGCGCTGGATTCGCGTCATGACAGGACCGAAAGGGCACTGATCACATATGCGTCCGAACTTCTGGCAACCTCTGGAATGACCCAGACACTGTCAATCGCAACTGAGAGTTGATCATCAGGCCAACGTCGGCCAGATTGCCACTGCCTGGCATCGTGGGTATTTCCCTGCACAAAGTTATAGAAACGTTAGGGAACGCTTGTATACCCGCCAATGCTGAGCTGACACGATACTTGTCGCATACCGACATGCGTAATGGAGGACCGTATCGTGTTGACCCGACAGCTCTCGTTTTTTCTGCTATTCACACTCCTCGCAGGTTGTGGCGGCATGCCACCAGCGTACAAGGCCGCCTCGCGCGGCGACATCGACAAACTCCAGAAAGTAATTTCATCTGAATCGAATGCGATCCACGAATCGACGAAGCGCGGGTCGACACCGTTACACATCGCGGCACAAAACAATCATCCCGACGCTGTCAGCTTGCTGCTGGCCGCAGGCGCCGAACCCAACGCTGTGGACTCGTTTGGGGACACGCCGCTGATACTCGCGAGTTGGAGGGGGAACACGGATATCGTGCGGATGCTCCTGCAGAGAAACGCCGACCCCAATGTAGTCAACGTCAAAAACTGTAGCAGCCTCAATGTTGTTCCCGATGACGACGTAACAGACATCATTTCGGCATTGCTCGACGCCGGAGCCGACGTCACGCCGCCGACGTGTCTCGGCAAAACAGCGCTGCAGCGGCAGGGCAGTCGCGGTAACGTCGATACAATTCGCTTGTTGCTGGATCACGGCGCTCCGAAATCGCCACGCAGCGAAACTGGTGATACCGCATTCATGTATGCCGTCGCCAATGGTCACGCTGATGCCATGCCGTTGTTGCTGGATTCAACAGACATCGGGACGAGCAACAAGGCGGGCGATACGGCATTGCTGCTTGCGATCAAGAATGGCTATCCCGCATTGGTGCCACAGCTTCTGGACATCGGTGAGAATGCCGAAACACTCGACGGCGACGGATTGGTGCCGCTGTACTTCGTATCGCAGTACGGTTTCGCGGCGGCTGCGGAATCTTTGCTGGGCGCCGGCGCCGACGCGAAATGGCAACACGACGATGGACGTTCGCCAATCCTTGCTGCGGCCTACGGCGGTCACGAAGAGGTCATTGCCTTGTTGCTTGAAAGCGGTGCCGAACCCGTTGCGCAGACCGATTTCCAGGAAGATGTGTTTGCAACGGGCATTACGCACCTGGTCTGGGGCGACCTCCAGACGGGCAACGACGACCCCCAAGCGGCTCATCATGCGTACAGTATTGCGGCGGAGTCTCTCGGAAACGTGGCGACACAGTATGAGGAAACGAGCACAGAATATGGCAAGCGGGCACGCAAGTCGGCTTTCTGGGATGCCATGGCGCAGGGCGTGGCTGAAGGAATACACGGTTATGCCACTCAGAAACAGGCGCAGGCACAGGGCCGGCAAATGGCACAGATCGCTGCATTGTCAAACGCCAAAACCCAGAACCAGTATTTTGCGCTGAACAAGAGCTACCAACGGGCCTTTGAAAACGCCGCGGTCGCGTCGGCATCAGCGCCGGCGTATAGCGATCCGATCGAAAGTTCGGAAACGCGAGTGCTGAAGGAAGGTCAGATTGTTTACGCGAAACGTGCAATTCGAGCACGTTCGCTGGCGCGAAAGGCGGGCTACAAATTACGTTGCGCGGAGGCGGGCAGAACCGATATCGATGCTTGCGTTAGCGCAGTCAAAAGCGGTCAGTCGCCGTAGCTCATGGATGACTCCCAACTGGCAATCTATTGCGGGATATACGTCGGTTTCATTCTGTTGTTCAGTTTCCTCGGAGAGTCCCGCTTCAAGGGCCCGCTACTCAAGGGCGTTCCGCTCTGGAACTGGAGCATTGTCGCCACATCCCCGGCCGGGGCCATTCTCGCCTATGCAGTTTTTCGCTATATCCTGGAAGACTATCCACCCTGGGACGGTATCGTTGCCACGGGAATCGCGGTGCTAAGTGTTCCGGGCATGTACATGATGTCGGTCGTCGACACGCGCAAACAACTGCGCAACGGGCACATGCGATTCTCTATCAAGGGCGCGGACCCTGTGAGAATCGAACAGGTCGGTGAAGTTATGCCCGAGGGAATAGCGAGCCTGATTATCGAAAACTGCGAAAAACTGGATATCAACCCGCTCGCGAGCTGTGCCGACAGCAAGCCGTTGTCGCAGAGCATTAAACGAATGTACGGCGATGCGACGGGTACAGAGTTGTGTATTCGCACTGCCTGCGCGTATCAGTCAACCGATTTTCTGCAAGGCATTTTGGGTATTGACGAGTTTGAGCGTGTTGCGGGTAATCAGGAGACGCTCGAGAATTTCGTGAACGGTGTTTACGAGGAGTTTATCCAGCCTGTCGCCGATTCCTTCGCAGAGTTTTTCACGGAATACGACGTTTCCGAAAACGAGTTCATGATTTACGCTTCCGAACATATTGTACTGACGAACAGAAACCTGGTTTATCCGATTGGCAACGGTACACAATCCGAAATTCGAACGATTCCTGTAACGCGAATCGAAAGCTACGAGTGCGCCGAGTACTAAATGAGCCTATTGCGTCGATCGTGCAGCATCCAGACGCTGCAGCAATGCCTCGCGGAACACGGCGGCGACATCGACAGCACAGCCGGCCTCGTCGGTATACCGCAATCCGTTACCGGCATCGACCGTCACGCAAGGTGGCGAAATCACTTGCTGAAATACGGTGTCCGACGACGTTGCGTCGGTGAATCGGACCAAACGGAAGTCCATCTCTGTCTTGACACTATTAAACCGACCTCCGTTGTCCCTAAGACCGACTTCAAGGTAGCCGTCGTAACCTTGCTCGCGAAAAAAATGGTCGAAACTGTGCCGACCGTTCCTGGCATGGTCCCATTCATCCCACCAGTCGCTGCCGGGTGTGTGCGATACCGCCTTCGCCTCGACGTTGAGCGCTTCTGAAAGTGCGCCGGCAATTGGTCTTGGCAAGTCGATCATTAGCAGCCAGTTGGCCTTCGTCATGCTACCCGGCGATGCTACGCCGACCGCGTAACGATCTGAATCGGAAAAAGTTGCCTGCGACAGTTGTTGTACCTGAACTTCCTGCGGAATCGTTGGGCCGCGTGGTGCGCTCGTGGTACCGCATGCAGCAAACAGCGAGAGCAAAGTTATTAACAGCAGCGTTTTGCTGGCGGGAAACTCGGTGAGCGGTGACAAGATCATGACTTCTCCGGCGGGCTGATTGGATATGCAGAGCAGTCTAGCCGGACGATGGAAGCAATAGCGGTGTCTTACAACATCGTTATCGAAACGTTACGCCCGCGTCAGACTCGAATGCCCCATGGTTTCTGTGGAAACCTAGTGCTGCAACGCTGGCCGCTTATCTTGCTAAGATCAATGACGCCATACTGGGGTCAGAGCACGACGTGAGTTCCGTAAATAGAAAAGAAAAAATGAGGATCGGATCGTGGCTGATCGACGCGGAGCGGCTAACGGTTGAACGCGACGACGACGTGCAACGGCTGCGTCCAAAGGACATGGCGGTCCTGCTCGAACTGGCGATAAACGCACCGGCTGTCGTAGCACGATCGTCGCTCATTGATGCTGTGTGGCCGCGCGGTTTCGTCGACCCGGCTGTACTGAATAACGCCGTGTCACGACTGCGTCGGATACTCGACACCGACAACAACACAATCATTGAGACGATTCCGCGCCAGGGGTATCGTATCGCCGCGCCGGTATCGCTCGATATCGCCGACGATGGCACGCGCTGGACGGCCGGTTCTCCGTTTCGAGGGCTTGAGGCTTTCTCCGCCGACTTTGCGCAGGTCTTTTTCGGCCGCAACCGGGATATTGCGCAGATTCTCCGGATTCTCGAGACGCAGGCAGGCAACGGGCGCAGCTTCGTCCTGCTGCTGGGCGCCAGTGGCAGCGGCAAGACCTCATTAATTAATGCCGGTGTCATTCCCGAACTCGAGTCTGCTTCCGGTACGGCATTGGACGCTGACTGGTTGCCCGCTCCGTTCGAGACTTTCGACAACACGAAGCCCTGGGACACGCTGGCGAACGCGCTTGAGAACGCATTGCGGCCGACGGCCGAGCAGGCATTGGACTGGGGTTCACTGGCGGCCGACCTGGAGCATCGTTCGGGTGAAGCGATCGCAACCCTGGTTACCGCGTTGCAACGGCTGGATGACGGCAGACCCGCGAGAATTCTGCTGGTTATCGATCATCTCGAACAGACTCTCATCAACGCCGACACACGTGCGGATCTGCAGCTATTTTTCGACACCATTCACAAAATGGCGCGATGCGGCCGGGTCTGGATTATTGCGGGACTGCGCAGCGACTTCTATCAGGAATACAATCGCTTCCCGGCGCTGGCCGCATTGAAGCGCGAGGCCGGACAGTTCGATGTCATCACGCCGAACGCTGAGCAGTTCGGCGCTATTGTGCGCGAACCTGCGCAAGCGGCGGGACTGAGTTTTGAGGTTGACAGGAATACCGGCGTGTCGCTCGACAGCGTTCTGCTCGCGCGGTCGATGGAGCAAACGGATGCGTTACCGATGCTGCAGTTCACACTCAACGAACTCTACAATCGGCGCGACGAAAATAATTGCCTGACGCTTGATGCCTACGACGCTATGGGTGGTTTGGAAGGATCGATCGCGCGACGCGCAGAGGAGTGTTTTAGTTCACTGGACGAGAAGGCTCAAGGTGAGCTGCCGATCGTCCTGAATGCGATGGTACGCCTGTCAGGACGCGACAATTTGCGCCATTCACGACGCCACGCGTCGGTCGCCGCGTTGTCCGAAGTGCCAGCGCGAAAACGACTGCTCGATGCTTTCGTTGACGGCAGGGTGTTTGTCAGCCGCTATATTGACGGCGAGGCCGTTGCGTCCGTCGCTCATGAAGCGCTGTTCGATCACTGGGACCGCGCGCGGTCGGTAATGACCGAGTCTCATCAATTGTTGCTGGTAAGCAAACGATTGACGCAGGCAGCCCAGACCTGGGAACAACAGGAGCGATCCGGAAGTTATCTGATCGGTGCCGGGCCGCTGCATGAGTCGGAACGGTTGCAGCACAGTAACCTGATTACGCTCAAGTCTGATGAGCGCGACCTCATTCGCGCATCGCGCAATCGTGTAAACCGAAACGCGAGACTCAAGCAGCTGACACTCGCATCGCTGGCCGCCTTCGCGATCGTCGCGGCAGCTGCCGCAGGCATCGCGGTGCTGAAACGTCAGGAGGCAGACCAGCAAGCATTGCGCGCCACACAGACAACACAGTTCCTGGTACGCCTTTTCGAGCTGGCCAATCCTGGGCAAAGTCAGTCGGACAATCTCACGGCGCAACAGGTGCTCGACCTCGGTGCGCAAGAACTATCCGGGCATCTCAATCAGCAGCCAGGCGTTCGTTCTGCCTTGCTGCAAACGATGGGCAACGTCTATACAAACCTGGGTCTCTATGACCGGGCCAGGCCGATGATCGAGGAGGCTTTGCAGATACGAGAATCCGCACCGGGGTCTGCCACCGAACTGACCGAAACGCTCGCCTCGCTCGGCAAGGTCAACTATTACCAGGGAGATTATGAGGCGGCCGCAACGTTTTATGAGCGGGCGACCGACACGGTGCAAAGCAGTGGTCTGAGTGGCACGGCCATTCACGCCCAGACGCTCAACAACCAGGGCGAAAATGCGGCGGCACTTGGTGAGTACGATACGGCCATCCGGTTTCACGAACAGGCGTTGGAGATTCGGCGTGTGCTATTTGGGGATACCCATGCCGAGACTGGTACCAGCCTGCAAAACCTGGCTGGTACGTTGCGTAGAAACGGTGCACTGGATGAAGCCGAGGCGCACTATCGACAGGCGCTCGCTATTCACGAATCAGTATACGGTCCGGCGCATCCGGAGGTTGCGGTCGCACTGGGAAATCTCGGTCTGTTGCTGACTGATCTGGAACGATTCGACGAAGCCCGGCCACTACTGCAACGTGCGTTGGATATCCGCCGCGAAGTGTACGGCAATGAACATCCGCATACGGCGAACAGCCTGCACAACCTGTCGGCGTTGTTGTTTCGGCAGAGCGAGTACGCCGATGCTGAGCCGGTGTTTCGGGAATCCCTGGCATTACACGAAAAGCTCTTCGGTGGGGACCACGACGCAGTTGCCTACGGACGTAACAACCTGGCGACCTTGTTGTTGAAGACCGAGAGGTCGATGGAGGCGCAGGAACTGTACGGCAAAGCACTCGCCTCACTAAAGGGCAAGCTGGGCCCCTCGCACCCCAATACCGCACTGATCGAGGGCAACTTTGCGCGCGCTAACCTCGCTAACGGCAATGTCCCGGTAGCGATCGCACATGTTGAATCCTCGATTCGCGTACTGCAGGAGGCGTTGCCGCCGGGGCACTGGCGGCTGGCCGTCATGCGCGGGCTTTACGGATCCGCGCTGCTGGCGGACGGTCAGGTAAGCAAGGCCGAAGCAGAACTCACCGTGGCGTGGGAAGCGCTGGTCGCGAGTCACGGAGAGGATGCGGAAGTTACGCAGGAAGTGGTCGAAAGCCTGATTGAGACCCATATGGCGGCCGGCAACCAATCGCAGGTGCAACGCTTCGTCGCAATGCGCAAATAGACCGACTTTCAGCTTTCGCAGCAGCTGCCACGTAAGGTCGCCACAATGTCGCGCAACTCGGACAGTTCGTCCGCGCCTGTCGCAGCAATCTTGCTTATCTGAATGACTTTGTTACTCGCCTCGACCGCCTGGCAGGCGAACGTATGCATTTCCGTACCGCCCTGCGTGGTGTTCGTCTCAAGGCAGGTGAGGTTGCCGATGGATGTGACGTGATTGATTTCTGTTTCGAACCCGGCGCTGGACTGCATCCATTTCAAGCGTTCGTTATAGTCGTCTCGATACGATCCAGTGACGTTCTGGCCAGCCGGCAGGTCGAACCAGAACGCGGTCAGTATCGCGTCGTCCGCTCGACGGAATCCACGCACATCCGTCGGCGTAGCAATATCGTCGCCGGAATACGTGGCGGCGAGTTTGGCACCCTGGGTACGCAGTACGGACGCCAGTTGATCGTTCTCGGTTTGATCGAACGGCACCCACATTTCGCCAGCGTCGAGCTCGAATACGGTATCGGTGAACGGAATGTCGCCAAGCGATGGCTCGCTATCCGGAGAGCAGCCGGCCAGGACGCAAGCAATGACAATGACCGGAGCACTTCTCGCGCCAGGCCACGAATTCGACGACAGGTTTCGGTTGATCTGCGTATTCATTCGCCCTCGATATTTTCATTGCGAGGTGACAGTGTATTCCGCTCGGCGTTACATCAGGTCTAACGTTTTCGTAACGACTGCGTCCAACCTTGGGTGACCTAATAGCGGTTCGAATTCAGGATCGTCACCTGAAATTGGCACACAAGTAATAGAGAGACTCTGCCGATCATCCGATTTGGCGATCGAGTGTGGTATATATTGGCTCGGCCCCACCGGCCGGCGACTCACAGCGGAACTGTTTCAGTCAGATGTCTATTTTTCGAGAACTCCAACGTCGCAGTGTTTTCAGGATAGCGATCCTGTACCTCGCGGCTGCATGGCTTCTAATGCAGCTTGCCGACGTGCTGATCTCGCTGCTTTCGTTGTCTGCATCATCGGGACGGGTTGTCGTACTACTCCTGGTGCTTGGCTTCATTCCCGCGCTGGTGGCCGCGTGGGTCTTCGAGCTGACGCCAGAGGGAATCAAACGCGAGTCTGAAATTGATCGCACGAAATCCGCGCCACGACCGACAGGCAGCAAAGTCACCGCGCTGATTGTGGTCTTGTTAGTGATGGCGATCGGTGGGTTTGCGTTTAGTCGGGTGACGGGGTTTCTGACGCCCGGTGCGGATGTGGCGAGTACAGATTCAGCGAGCGCGACCTCGACGAACAGCAAGTCCCGGTTACTCGATACGCCGTCGATTGCTGTACTCCCTTTCACCAACTTAAGCGCGGATACCGAGCAGGGATATTTTGCAGCGGGAATGACCGAAGACGTTATTACCAATCTGACGCACGTCCGCGGTATGCGCGTCATCTCGTTGAATTCCACACAGCGCTATGAAGGCACGAAACTAGAATCGCAACAGATCGGAGACGAATTAGGGGCACGACACCTCTTAAAAGGCAGCGTGCAGAAATCGGGAGATCGACTTCAGATAAGGGTGCAGCTCATCGACTCGGCGAATGCTGATTCTTATGTCTGGGCCAAGAAATGGACGCGGCCCGTGGCAGATTTCTTTGCCCTGCAAGACGAGATTACCGCGAAGATCATTAATGAATTGGAGATCAAGTTAGTTGAAGGCGAGCAACGTCGTATCGTGCAGCAATCGACGACCAACCCGGATGCGTACGTTGCAGTAAGACGCGGTGTCGTCGCATTCGAGACTCTGCCCAAAACGCTCCAGTCAATTGCAACAGCGCGGCAGTGGTTTCAAACCGCCACCGAACTGGATCCGCAATACGGCATCGCATTTGCCTGGATAGCGTGGTGTTATATAGAAGAAGTCGTCCAGAACGTTAGCCTGGACCCAGGCGAGTCACTCTTGCAGGCGGAGATATGGACGCAACGTGCTCGTGATCTCGATGAATCATTGTCCCAGGTCTATGACGCGCTCGGGTCAATCAGTTTCATGCGCGGCGAATTGGAGCAGGCCTATAAGCACCAGCTAAAGGCGCTGGAATTGGCGCCTGGATATGCCGACGTGTCCGTACTGATCGGTGATACGTTGACGGCGCTTGGAAGGCCGGAAGAGGCATTGACGCACGTCAAAAAAGGGATAGATCTGAATCCTTATCCGCCCTGGTGGTATTGGTCAGGTCTGGGCCAGGCGTACATGCATCTTGAAAACTACAACGAGGCGTTAGAGCCGACAAAAAGGAGCCTGGATATGTTTCCGGGCTTCGAATACACCCGAATCTGTCTCACTATTCAGTTCATGGCGCTTGGCCGAGAGGAAGAAGCCCGCGATCAGGCACGCGAAATAGTGCGTACAAACCCGGACTATAAAGTAGGCTCGTCACCTTACTTGCAGCAGATGACAGACGACGAGCTTAAGAATCGGTTCTATACGTTTCTTCGTGAGGCGGGTCTCGAGTAGCTTCTATCTACGCAACATCCGCCGATGCGTTCGCGCCATAGGATGTTCCTTTCGCGCTTTCCTGGAATTCGCGGCACTGCGATATTTGACGTTGACCTGTTTGCCGTCCCAGGTTACAGCGGAACCGCCAGTGGCTAGTTGCAGCGGTTTTTTCGTCTTGTTGAGAAAATCGGTTTTGAAGCGAGCGGGGCATTGTGCGTCGAACCACGCCGGGAACACAAAATTCGATACGCCAACAAAACGGCAACCCACTTTGACACGGTAACTGGTCGTTTCGACGGGATCGCAGACCTCGTAGGCCCACATTACGTCGTTCTCGCCCTCTGCCCACATGTTGATATCCGGGTCGGTAAAGGCCTCGATTACTTCGTGAGACAGAGTGACCGACACGCTGTCCCCGGTACCAAGTACGGTCCCGCCTGCATCGAACGACGGATCCACAAACACGCGCCCATATTGCCGGCCATGTTCATCTTCAAAGTGATAGCCAAGTGTATCGGGTTCGTCGGCATGGTCGAAAATGACAATGGCAATGCAATGTTTGGGTAAGTCACGCCGCCGTCGGTAAAACTTTACGGTCCACGGGATGTAGCCGTAGGCTGGTGCTACATCGCGGCGCAGCTGAGTCTGGCAAGCGCGCGTCATCAGGCGTACATCGGCATCGGAGACTTGCTTGGAGCGGTTGAGAACTGCAATTGACGATTTCATTGTTTTTATTCTCCACGTATCGGGGCGACCGCATTTTTCCTGTAAGCACGCTACACTGTTTATTGAGGAGGGCCATAATAATGACCGAAAATCGATTTAAAAAACACAATGCGGCTCGATATCTCTTAAAAGGCATACGGGCTGAGGGCGTTGATCACGTTTTCTTTGTTCCCGGGTACATGGTCGAACCCTTCATGACGTGGTTCGAAGCAGCCGATATTACTCCCATTGTCGCGTGCCAGGAGGGTGGTGCGGCGTTCATGGCCGATGGTTATGCGCGTGCATCGCAGCAATTCGGTGTGGCGCTGGGTATCGGTGGACCGGGGGTATCCAATATGGTGACCGCCGTTGGCGCGGCCTATTCGGATCGTTCACCGGTGCTGGTGTTGGCGGGTAACACGCCCAACAATCTCGAGGGTGTCGGCTCTTTCCAGGATTCTGGCCCGACCGGCGTCGACGATCGCGATCTCTACCTGCCAATAACCTGCTTTACCGAAGTCATCCCCGATACATCACTGATCGGGTCATTCCTGCGCAAGGCGATCAAGGCCATGAAGGGGTTTGAAAACCGCCCCGCGTTCCTGTCGATGCCGCATGATATGCAGCTGACGGAGGTGGAGTACGACTACGACCCGATCGACATCGTGGAGTCGCCGCGAATTCTGGACACCGAAGCCGCCGCCGGCGTGCACGATATCCTGGCTAACGCCAAGCACGTATCGATACTGGCCGGCAACGGTTGTGTCTGGTCGCAAGCAACGGA